>JACXGI010005670.1:0-45733 GCA_016801175.1 Esox masquinongy
GAACACAGCCACATCCCCAGTTATAAGAGGGTGTGCACACTTATGCAACCAAGTTATTGTAAGGTTTTTATTTTTCATTTTTCCCCCTCGAAGATTTCAGTTTGTTTTTCAATTGAATTGTTCACATTATAGGTCACATTAAAAGTGGAAAAAGTTCTGACATGATTTATCTTTGTCTCATTCTTTTACATCACAAAAACCTGGCATTTTCACAGGTGTGTGTAGACTTTTTATATCCACTGTATATTCCTTTTAATCACGGGCCGGCCGAACAAGGCTTGCCTGGTTCCTTTTCTTGTTTTTATATAGGCCTCAACTGTAAAAGAGACTTTGATCTCAGGTTTACTTCTCTTTCAAAACAAATAATTATTTTTTTTTACCTCTGAAAATCATAAACATGCTTTTTAGCATGATGAGGCCCGAAGACGGCAGCATATCTCAAAGAAACGTGTCACATTATCAAATAAACTGACTTGACAAGATGTCAGACAAGCAGAGAGCAAATGCTTATTTTTTATGTAGTGTAGAGAAATTTTATTTCACCTGTTTTATTATAAACCTATCTATCATTTAAATGAATACATTTCCTTTGATTCCTTCCCTTCAAAACCTCTTGTCATTAGTAGGGAAGGTGGGTTGCAACAGGGAAAAAGTATACATTTGTACATATTTGCAGCATAGATAAATCTGAACAGGACTGCATCAATGGGTAGGATAAAGAGCAAGGAAGAGAGGGCGTCTCGGCATACCCAGGGCACACTAATCCAATGTAGCATCGCAGGAGTTACGTACATATGTAAATATTTCAGAAACTGTGACTAAATTCAGTATGAAGATATAAGCAGTGCTATTATGTTCAATATCAACATATCCCAGTGCTATTGGCATTTAAAAAAGTGTTTTACCTGGTGGTTGATAATGGTGTCTAGTAATCTGTGGTTTTTAAAGTGGAAGCTTTTCAAATACAGATATATATCTCTAGCATTTTGGCAGTCTTCTGTACAGTGACATTAAATGTTTTAAATGCAATGCAAGCAAGCTATAATCAAGAGGTATCAACATACATTGTGTATCTAGCAAGAGACATAATTGCGAGTCTGGCTATTGTTTTGCCATATGGAAAATGACAATACCATTATATTTATATTGGTTTCGGATTTAGTGAACGGCAAGTCAGCCTCATAGATATTCATAAACAAACAGTATCCATAGAAATGCCTGTAATGTCACTGATGCAGGAAGACTGCAGTCAAAGAGAAGGGAAATGGAGACGGGTTCCATGAAGGCCTTAGACTTGGATATTTGAGTGACTTTCTTCACCACTGTGGAATATACTGTGGAGATGAACGTGGAGGTGACTAACTGGGAGGTCTCATCCAATGGCATATCAGATTTTAAAGTTGCCTTAGCAGGCTTTTTGTGAAAGGTGTGCTCCACCACCATCTGCCGATGGTACCCTATGAGGCCTAATGACCCTATTCTGCAAATGTAATGGGTTCACTCTCAGCTCTAATGGTTTTTGACTATTTTTTATTTTCTCTAATGGCTTTATACTATTTTTTATTTGTTTACTCTGGGCTGTGATAAATCTAGCCACAGATGCCTCAGAGGCATCGTCATCAGAAACGGGCTCATGAGAGAGAGATAATGGTATATCCAGAATTTCTTCTGACTGAGAGAATCTTAATATGAGAGTATCTAAAAATGACCACGAACTGCGGATCGAGGAGCACTTCAACAACAACTCGATGCATGTGACAGGGCATCCAAGCCATCACAGACTATCAGCCAAATAACCCCACCCCACAGCCAGTGACGTCTCCATCACCGACAAGTAAAACAGGTTCTACGCTCGCTTCGACAGGGACAGCAAAGAGCCAGCCATCAAAGCTGAACTCCCCCCGGACGCCTCCCCCCCTCAGTCTATCCACCGCAGATGTGCTGTCTGCACTGAGCAGGGTGAATGCACGCAAGGCCGCTGGTCCTGATGGCGTCCCCAGCTGTGTGCTCAGAACATGTGCTGGCCAGCTGGCTGAGGGCTTCACTGACATTATCAACCTGTCACTAGCCCAGGTGATTGTCCCCACGTGCTTCAAGACCGCAACCATTGTGCCAGTGCCGAAGCAGTCTTCTGCATCTAGCCTGAATGACTTTCGACCTGTTGCACTCACCCCCACGATCATGAAGTGCTTCTAGTTCTTGCCCACCTCAAGTCCTGCCTCCCCCCAACACTGGATCCCTACCAGTTTGCCTACCGGTCAAACAGGTCTCCAGAGGATGTCATCTTCACAACTTTACATTCTGCCCCACCTGGACAAAACCAACACCTATGTGAGAATGCTGTTCATACACTTTAGCTCAGCATTCAACACGGTCCCCTCTAGGCTGATTAACAAACTCCATGACCTAGGGATCAGCCCTTCTCTCAGTAACTGGACTTTGGACTTCCTAACCAACAGATCCCAGTCTGTCAGGTTAGACAACTTCACCTCCTCCACCCTGATACTGAACACTGGTGTTCCACAAGGCTGTGTGCTGAGCCCCCTCCTGTACTCCCTCTTCACCCACAACTGCGTTCCTGTACACAGCTCCAACACCATCATCAAGTTCGCAGACGACACCACGGTGGTAGGCCTGATCAGTGACAGTGACGAGTCAGCCTACAGGGAGGAGGTCAAGTGCCTGGAGGCATGGTGTGCTGATAACAACCTGGCTCTCAATGCAAAGAAAACCAAGGAGCTTATTGTGGATTACAGGAAGTCTAAAGGCTGCAGTCATGCCCCAGTTCTCATCGATGGCACTGAGGTGGAGTGTGTGTCCAGCTTCAAATTCCTGGGTATCCACATCTCCGAGGACCTTTCCTGGTCCCTCAACACCTCAGTCCTGGTCAAAAAAGCGAGGCAGCGCCTGTACTACTTGAGGAGGCTGAAGAAGGCCCATCTGTTTTCCAAGACCCTTGTGAACTTCTCCTGCTGCACAATCGAGAGCATTGTGACCAACTGCGCCACAGTGTGGTTTGGTGGTTGTTCCAAAGCCAACCAGAAGGCCCTGCAATGGGTGGTGAAAACTGCCCAGAACATCATGGGTACCCAGCTCCCAGCCATTGAAGACCTCCAGCGCAAGCAGTGTCTGTGTAGGACGCACGGTATCACCAGGGACCCTTCACACCCATGCCACAATCTGTTTGCCCTCCTCCTATCAGGCAGGCGGTACAGGTCTCTCCGTTCTCGCACCAGCAGGCTCAGGAACAGTTTCTTTCTGTCTGCTGTAACCCTGCTGAAATCTGTGACTTCCCATCACTAACTATGCCCACCCTCTGCACTACTGGACTAGTCTGATAAGATTTTTCAGTTCACGTGTCATTGCTGCTATTCCTGTAATTCATTTGCACATGCCTACTTGCACTTTAAACTTGCACCCTAACCCTGCCTTCACTGCACATTGCACATTTAGATCTGCCGCTGTACTTGCATTTTCAATTGTTACATACACGTCTACCTCGGGAACCTCATTGCTGCTATCCCTGAATATCAGTTGCACATGCTACATTATTCCTTCAATTTGCCTCGATTGCAAATTCAGAATGCCATTGAGAATTGCCACAACTATTTATCTCACTTGTACATAAATTATTCTTAATACCTGTAAATTTCCTGAACATTTGTCTATTTTCCACTGCACATTTAGATTTGCCATATATAATGAATTTGCATTCATTGCACACTTATTCAATCCACTTGTATATACATATTCTTGAACTTGTACATTTTTCTGCACTCCTCTATTTGCACTCTATTAGATGCAAACTGCATTTCGTTGTACTATACTTGTACTGTTCAATGACAATGAAGTTGAATTGAATCTTGATTCAAATATAATCACGTGGGAGGTCCTTAGAAGGAACACCAGGGTAGGAACACTTGAACCTTATGATGGGCCTATCACCTGAGCCCTCCTCCTCACTAGGGGATCCCCTGTTGTGGCGGTTGCCCTGACGATCCATTATGCCTGTCTGGCTCTCCTGTCCAACACTGACAGAACATGGGGACCTCCACGGCCTGGATCCTCCATTGGCAGCCTGATGAATCTCATCCAGAATGGATTTTTGGCGATGAATACACTGCAAGGAGGAGGGCATGATCTTAGGGGGTAGATGCAGGTAGTTGCACAGGTGCACAGTGCCCTCATTGGTGAGGTACCAGTAGCAGTGCTTCCGTGCAAAGGTCTCCCATACAAATCCTTTGGACTTAAGGGACCCCATGGTTCTGATCCCCTTCAGGTTGGCCACCCACTGGATTTCTGGGTGCACCCACTGGCGACGTGTGTTCTTCTTGGACACCATAATGTCAAGTTTATAAATGCCCCTCAGATCCGCCAGAGTTATTACCATTCCAGCTACCATTATCATTTTTAGGGTGTTTCTTCTAGTGCCTAAATAATAAATAAATAAAAAATATGCAACAAATGTAGTCACTACGGATAATAAAACGACAGGACCCGCTGCCAATGTAGCCCACTATTAAGAATTCCCCAGTTTTTGCACTGTCCTTGTGATTTCCTTATTTGTTTGTAATGTGTTGAAAATATAAATTCATTTCCAGAACACACAAAATAGTTTTCCAGAATGTCCGCAAAACTCAGGAAATACTCCCTGTCAGTACCGCTGTACCACTTAGTATCAGCTTTCCTTACAAATTAGAAGGCACTCATGTAAGCAATTAAGAGGTCCAGGAGTGAAACACATCTGCAACACCATAGTACATACTGTATGTGCCTGAAGTGGGCACCCTGATCAGAGGTCTGCCACTAGAAATCTAGGCATGCTGGGCTCTAACGTAATAAAAAAGCACAAATTTGAGACACCCTGTCCTGTACGGCCTACAAGTCAGACAATCATTCATACTAATGCAATAATACTTTGCACTCTGATTCTTGTAAGTAATACCCAAGTCAAACCATCACTAGGGCATAGAGCATGGGTCTGAATGTGCACATAGACCAGTAGGGGAATTTTTTTTCCATTATAGTACATACCTTTCACAGGAATTTCTGTTGGCTCTTTGCTTAAGAGCATAATTCTTCCAAAAACGTCTACCTGCATTTGAACATGCTTGGTGGTTACAGGGCGTGTGTAAGAGCTGGAGCTGGTCTGAGAGTTAAACCAGTCTGAATTGTACCTTGGAATAGGACATTTTCTGGGAATAACAAATGGGATGGGCTATGAAGGCTTACAAATTGCAATTATGCACTATATTGGGATTGTTTTTATTGTAGACATAAAACTCAAGACATTAAACTTAGGTTCTCAGACAGGGTTGGGTGAATCCCATTTCAATTCCAGTCAATTCAGGAAGCAGAAATTTCCATAATCTTTCAATAAAGACAATTGGAAATGAAACGCTGATTTACTGGAATTGAAATTAAATTGACCCCAACCCTGAGAGAGTCAATGTTGTAACAGGTGAAGAACAAGTTACAAGCCAGTCATCTAGCCTATGTGGTCTTGAGAAATGAACCAAACACAAATAATGTTTATAGACAGTCATCAAGCCTTTGCTAAACAGGGGTCCACATATTGTAACAACAACTAGTAGTTTTAAACTACTAAAACCCACAACTAGATATCCTCAGACATCCCACCACACCTATAACTTCCCTCTGTATTTCTCTCTCCATTCTTTGTATCATCTCTGACTGCTTTCCAAATAGCACCTTATTTCCTACATATTATTACAATAGGGTCCTGTTTAGAACACACCCAACCCAGTGACACAGATCACAGCTGGAAATGAACAACCATCAGGGACAGTAGAGCTGAGGGCCAAAGGGAGGATTTCACACTTGTAAACAAAAGATTCTCTAACAACCTATTACAGCATCTCATCGATGTGTGTAAGATGTCTGGCTACAGCTAGACTGACATGCTGGTTGGAAATATTTCACAACCATCCCCTTAACCCTCTGCAGCCAAGATGGAGATGGATAGATAACATGCAGCAAAGTTTAAACAAGATCCTTGGGATATCCCAACACTGAGGTCATCTCATTGAAGAAAAGCAAAATAAATAAAATAAAATAAACTTATTGTGTGGCCTTGGATGGTCCTGAGATCTGGTTCACCGCCTTAGGAGCACATTTTACATTTTAGTCATGCAGCAAACACTCCTAACCAACAAGTGCATACATTAGTCATACATATGTTATACTGGCCTTCTGTGAACAATACATGAAAACATGGCAAATGCCATGCTTTTTACAACCGAACTACACAGGATCCCTGTGCACATGTATTGCTGTGGCATGCTTCAAATCTGGCCAACTGCTTTTTCCTGTTTTGTGTCAAATAAAGCAAAAAATACCTGATAAAATATTTTTATATTTTTTATACATTCAGGAGTTGCCTTTCATTTGGTCACTCTCAAGTGCACAACCTGAATACAAAATTAAATTAAGTCTTTCAAGACTATAGTAACGGTTTAAGTTGACACAGAAGCAATGCCTTTCAGATATTAAATACAATCCATTCACGCTTTAAGCATAAGCTCTCTATGCACAAAGAGTACATTTGACTAATGATCAGTTAAAATCAAGCCATGTTTTCTGAGAACATCCCAGCACTTGTAATGTAACAAAGGTTTGTTTCATTTCAAATTGCCTTGATGCAAATTGACTCTGTAGAATGCAACCTATGACAGTATCATCATTCAAGCAATTACTTATGCAGTCCATCTGGAGTGTACCACATGAGTGCTTGAATATCATGACTACATCAAAGTGGAATGGGAGGTTCACAGCATGAATGTGGCCAAATAGGCAGAGTTGCCACTCAGACTGGCCAATAAAAAGAAAAGATTAAGATGGGCAAAGGAGCACAGACAATGGACAGAGGAAGAACTCTGCCCAGAAGGCCAGCATCCCGGCGTCGCCTCTTCACTGTTGACGTTGAGACTGGTGTTTTGCAGGTACTATTTAATGAGAACCTGTGAGGCGTCTATTTCTCAAACTAGACACTCTAATGTATTTTCCCTCTTGCCCAGTTGTGCAACGGGACCTCCCACTGCTCTTTCTATTAAGATTAGAGTCAGTTTGCGCTGTTCTGTGAAGGAAGTAGTACACATCGTTGTACGGAATCTTCAGTTTCTTGACAATTTCTCGGATGGAACAGACTTCATTTCTCAGAACAAGAATAGACTGACAAGTTTCAGGAGAAAGTTTCTGTACATTTTGAGCCTGTATTCGAACCCACAAATGCTGATGCTGAAGATACTGAACTGGGCCTGGTTTCCCAAAGCACTAAGATGATCGTAGGATGCACGTAAATGCCTTGTTGTGTTATGAGTGTATTTCCCGAAAGCATCGTTACTTAAGTGGCACATAACATTGCTCGTTAATTAACGAGTGCTCCGGACCACTCGTTAGTCTATCATAAGAGGCACTTTACTGTTTTTGTGAAATAGCACCTCCCTCAATATGCGAGGAGTGATTGCAAACAGTTAATATTAAGGCAATAGAAAATATCAAAACAGTTTTAATTTAGACCTATTTATTTAGACAAATTATATAATAAGCACTTGAGTGGATGTGAATATATAATTTAATGGAGTTGTCAACTAAGGATAAAGAAAAACATACGTAAAACAATAAATAATTAAGAAATAGTGTTCAAAATTAACGTCCACGAGTCTGAAATCCCGCATTGTAGGCTACGGGTAGGCTACTGTCTTTGATGGATAGGTGCTGGCGCCTCTAGCTACATCGTCAAGAAGAAGAACATTGATTTCTTCAGCTCTGAATGCTTGTTTTCTCTTGCATTTATTTTTATTTCAAACAATTAGAATGAATTTTTCCAACTATGCTTTATATTCCCAGTTAACCAATCATGTGTTGATTGCTGTAACATATAGCTTATTCTATATAGCTACCGGAGTAACTGATAATCTGATTATCACGTGATTGATTTCCGGAGATATTATTTTGATTGAACTCCACCCAATTGGTTGGATATAATGTTTCATCCACCCTAAATATCACAACTTCTTTGAGTTTTACATTTTTCTATTGATGCCTAAGTAGTAGAATACATTGCCAGTGAAATCATATGCTTCTGATAAGTAATCGAGCTCTATCGAAATGCAATAGGCTATATTTGAAAACTTATTCATAGCAAAAATTCCATTCCAAACCCCGAACATGGCCTAATTCCATTCCAAACATCCGTAACGTAGCACTTGCGATGAACTTTATAAAGAGCAACGTACGTGATGGTTTGGGAAACAAGCCTAAGTCCATTTTAAGGCTACGTGCATCGTTAAAACATCGTAAGTGCCACGTTATCGGGAAACCGGGCCCTAGTCTAAAGGACAGTTTTATTGCTTCTTTAATCAGTACAACAGTTTTTAGTGGTGCTAACATAATTGCATAATGGTTTTTTAATGATCAATTAGCCTTTTAAAATGATAAATTTGGACTAGCAAACACAACGTGCTATTGGAACACAGGCGTGATGGTTACTGATAATGGGCCTCTGGACACCTATGTAGATATTCCATTGAAAATCAGTCGTTTCCAGGCTAAAATAGTCATTTATAACATTAATAATGTCTACACTGTATTTCTGATCAATTTGATGTTATTTTAATGGGAAAAAAATAGCTTTTCTTTCGAAAGCAAGGACATTTCTAAGTGACCCCACATTTTTGAACGGTAGTGTATGTTTATCTAATTATAATGTAATGGCACCTAAAAGAAATACTAAATGGGGTGTCACAGATTTACCTCTACACCAGCGACCCTGGGTTAAGCAAAATCCCTCTGTCATTTTCTGGTTGCAAAAAGTCTACACAATTTAATGTTTGTTACTGAGAAAACATGCATTGAATAGTGTATGAACAAATCATTGTGCATTTAAATCACTATAAAATGTCTTTAAAATATCCCAGAATATCGTTTTTACAGTTGCTGGTTGACCAAAAGTGAAAAGGGAGCTTACTAACTGTGCAAGAAGTTTGCTTTATAATGGAAATTTGGTGTGGCTATTCGGTTTCTCTCATTAATTCCCAAAGACAATACAAACATCCACTGAAAGTTCATTATAAAACCAAATTCACTGCACTGATTTGGTAAGAGTTGGCTTGAGTCCGAACTGTTGGTGCTACAATTTATCTAGCATTTAGGGAATAAATCCTACATACTTTAAGGAAGGCACACCATTACTCAAGAGGGTAGCACAATGATAAAGATAATTAAATAAGTTTTATATGCAAAAACTATGAAGTTCATGTGGAAATACCAATGCATCACAAATTATAATATCCCCTCCCTTGTCAACTATTGAGTGTCTACTAGGCAAAGATTGGCTGCCCTTCTTTATGACTGGAAACAACACAGCTTGGATTAGCAATAGTAAATGTCTCCCCAAAGAAAGATATTAGGTAAACATGCAGCAGTCAGTTGGGTAAGAGAGGCAAAGAGCCCACTGAAGAATATGATAGCTGACAGCTAATCAGTGAGTTCCAGGGACATGGTGCCAGGAACTGGGAGTAGACATGCCATCTAGAGTCAACAGCCAGAAAAAGCCTGGCCTAGGGGGAAACCAGTCCCTGAGAAACAGTACTGGCACACAAGAAGCAGTGTTGTTTGGACTTAAACACAAAGAGACAGTTAGGTCCTATTTTAAAGACTCTTCTCTTTAAAACGCCAGTTGAAAACATTAAGACTGTGGCCTAGGGTGGTTCAGTGGTCTAAGCCAGTGGTTATGAAAACTCTGGACTGCGTATTTAGAATTTAATTGGCTCACTGGCTGAAAAAACTGGGCAATAGCATTTTAGAATTTAAACACTAAACTTCAAAGACCTCATCTAAAATTGGTATCCAAACCAACACTAAATTTATGATAGCTTTCCTTACAGATGTGACATATTTCTGAGGAAAATAACCCAGCAGATATGGGCATTCAACATTTTAGCACAGTATGTCCACACCACTCCCCACAGAGAGCTGCTTTCAACTTAAACATTACTTGTAATAAAACAAGAAAGAAAAACTAGGCAAGCCTAGTTCGAACGGGCCGCAAGTAGAAGTGATTGTGGTGAACAAGGGAGTGGTTTGAAGAGCAGCGATTTACAGGCCAACACCAGCTTTGTTGTGAGAAGTCACCAATACTCTGTTCCTGTTCTAATCTGAAACCGTTTGCGTATCAAATGTACAAATGTACATTTAAAGTGTTACATTAGAAACAGATTACTGTAGATGGCTAGCAAATAGCTATACAGTATCTAAAATGAAAACCATTACCGTCAACTAGTTATTTTTGGTTTTCATAATGATTTGGTTTCAGGTAACTGAAACGTGTTCTATCAAAACTGTGGAACTTAGGAAATGACTAATAGTCCGTATACAACTCTAAGAAAATCAGTGGTGGGAAAAACATGTATACTATTTGTTTGTCAATCAAGATAATATATATTTGTGGTTAGATTTTTGTGTAGTTAATGTATTTTTTCTCAAAGTTGTATCAAGCACATTCGTTGGGAGAAAGCATTACAGTGATTCCCCGTTTATAATCTGCACTGTGTATAAACCACACCATTAATTTTATAGCTTTGTGTGTATACAAACCCGAGTATTATCCACACTCGTATATAAACCGCATTTGCCTGGAGATTTATGACTCATACATACACATATCAGCCATAACATTATGACCACCTGCCTAATATTGTGTATGTCCCCCTTTTGCCGCCAAAACAGCCCTGACACATCGAGGCATGGGCTCCACTAGACCTCTCAAGGTGTGCTGTGGTATCTGGCACCAAGACGTTAGCAGCAGATCCTTTAAGTCCTGTAAGTTGCAAGGTGGGGCCTCCATGGATCGGACTTGTTTGTCCAGCACATCCCACAGATGCTCGATTGGATTGAGATCTGGGGAATTTGGAGGCCAAGTCAACAACTTGAACTTGTTGTTGTGTTCCTCAAACCATTCCTGAACCATTTTTGCTTTGTGGCAGGGCGAATGATCCTGCTGAAAGAGGCCCATGCCATCAGGGTATACCATTGCCATAAAGGGTGCACATGGTCTGCAATAATGCTTAGGTAGGTGGTGTTAGATTCTGTCCATTTTTGATAAATTTTTTGATTTTTTTTTTGATTCTGTAATTTTGAACAAAATTAATGCAACTGGAAGTCAGGAGAGAGCCATTTTTATTCAGCATGAGTCTACGATGTTGACCTTCCATAGTTCTTACATGTTCTCCAATAATTATGAAGTTAACACAGTCTTTTATGCCAGGATACATAGGAGGTGGCCAGTGGTCATAACCAACCATTACACAGTCCAATACCCTCCAATAAGAAAGGTTTATCCTACAAAAGACCCTTGTATGGTATGTTCCAACCTATGATCAATGAGCCTATCCATAGAGCCTATGACAGTCACATGGGCAACTCCTAGCAGGAGGTATGGACAGGATGTATGGACAGGATGTGTGGGGCCCATCTGTAACGGGCATCACGTCCTATGTATTGTCCTTTGTTCAGAGTTAGTCAGCACATATGCGTTGTGTTAAGTTTCTCATGCCCATTTCCTATCAGTGGTACGTGTCAAAGTAACATCCACATGAATGGCAAGACCCAAGGTTTTCCAGCAGAACATTGCTCAAAGCATCACAATGCCTCCGTCGGCTTGCCTTCTTCCCATAGTGCATACTGGTGCCATGGGTTCTCCAGGTAAGCGACACACACGCACCCGGCGATCCACATGATGTAAAAGAAAACGTCATTTTTCAGACCAGGCAACCTTCTTCCATTGCGCCGTGGTTCAGTTCTGATGCTCACGTGCCCATTGTAGGCGCTTTCGGAAGTGGACGGGGTCAGCATGGGCACCCTGACTGGTCTGCGGCTACGCAGGTCCATACGCAACAAACTGCGATGCACTGCGTGTTCTGACACCTATCAGTACCAGCATTAACTTTTTCAGCAATTTGAGCTACAGTAGCTCGTCTGTTGGATCCGACCACACGGGCCAGCCTCCGCTCCTCACGCGCATCAATGAGCTTTGGCCGCCCATGACCTTTGGCCGCCCATGACCTTGTCACTGGTTCACCGCTTTTCCTTCCTTGGACCACTTTTGATAAGTCCTGACCACTGCAGACCGGGAACACCCCACAAGGCCTGCAGTTTTGGAGTTGCTCTGACCAAGTTGTCAAGCCATCACAATTTGGCCCTTGTCAAAGTCGCTCAGATCATCACGCTTGCCCATTTTTCCTGCTTCTAACATGTGTCTCTGTCCAACTTTGAGGACTGAGTGTTCACTTGCTGCCTAACATATTCCACCCACTGACAGGTCCCATGATAACGAGATTATCTGTGTAATTCACTTCACCTGTCAGTGGTCATAATGTTATGGCTGTTCGGTGTACATTGTATATATTATATTAAACATCTGTCATAGGGCACTACCAAAACTAATTTGTTGAAGAAAATGTTTCTGAAAACCCTGTAACGCCAATAATATGGTATTTGCTACATGAGTTTCTGAGACTTCTTCATCGTCAAGAAATCATCTGTGAAAAAGTTTGGCAGTGGAAATGGTTTTAAAAAGGTCAACTTGTGTATTAGCCTCACCCATGTATTAACTGCTGTGGTTGAAAATGTTTTCAAAATCTGTGTATAAGCCACGATTTATGAATGGGAAATTACAGTATGTTTCGTTTCCCTCTCTCTAACCTGCTCTTCCAGAGTGAGAGAGCCATCGCAACATAAACATAGACTGCACTCAGTCCAGCAAAACCATAGCTGCAACAGCATAGACTACTGGCGGCGAACTCACATTGTGTGTAGACTGCTGCTCTAACCACTAAGCCACGCAATAGTGTAGTGGTGTAACATCCTAATTTTCTTTATACAACTCTAAGAACATAAGTGGTGGGAAACTAATCTATGCTACTTATAGATTTGTCAATAAACATATTTTTGATGTCAGTCTTTTTTGAGTAGTTAACTTATTTCTTCACTAAATTCTATCAAGCGGATTAGTTGTGAGAGAAATATGCTTTGTTGTCCTCACTTTAAACTGCTCTTCCTGGGTGAAAGAGCATCGCGTTTCAAGACATTTTGTTATGTTAGACCTGTCTGTTGCAATTCATCCATTGCAACATAACCATAAACTCTTTACTTTTAGCTTACTATATGTAGTTACTAAAGCTTGTAGCAAGTGAAGTTTTAGTTTATCCCCAACAAATCCTAAAATGTTTTGTCCCTGGCCGGATTTGATACCGGTCTCCTGTGTGGCAGAGTCTCTAATCACTATGCTATACAATGGGTAGTCAGTCAGTCACTCAGAGACATTCGTGACAAAGACACTCTGAAAGACTGTACCAAACAACAGGTCAAAAAACTGTCTAAAGGTTAAACACAGGTCTAATTGTACAACACTGTTTTACCAAAAAGCTGGGAAGGTGCATAAAAAGCAAATAAAAACAGAATGCAATGATGTACAAATCATGTATCCCTGTTTGAAAATTGTACAAAAACAATATATCAAATGTTGAAACTGAGAAATTGTATTGTTTTTGGAAAAATACATTTTGAATTTTATGCCGGCAACACATTTCAAAAAAGTTGGGACAGGGGCATGTTTACCACTGTTGGATCACTTCTTCTTTTGACCATACTCTGTAAGCGTTTGGGAACTGAGGAGACCAATTGCTGTAGTTTTGAAAGTAAAATGTTTTCCCATTCTTGTTTGATATAGGATTTCAACTGCTCAACAGTTCAGGGTCTCCTTTGTCTTACTCTCGTTTCATTTTTTTTTTTTTTTATTGTTAACCTATAAATCAATATATGGACTTGCTCCTACTTACCTCGCTGAAATGATCCAGCCATACATAATTACACGTAACCTTAGATCGCAAGATGCAGGCCTTTTAATTGTACCTAGAATTTCTAAACTAACAGCCAGAGGCAGGGCCTTCTCTCATAGAACTCCACTACTGTGGAATGATTTGCCAATTAGGGTCAGAATTGCAAACGCAGTGCAAACTTTCAAGTGTCTACTAAAGACCCATCTTTACAGCATGGTCTATGATTAAGTGTAGTCTGGCCCAGAGGCTTGAAGGTGACCAGAAAGGCTTGATACTGTCCACCCTTGCTGTCTAGCCAGATGGGCTCTCATCGCCACTGGGATGCCCTCCCTCCAATGCCATTCGTGGGCGGAGTCACTGGGTTGTTGTTGTCTCTCTGTTGCGCACTTGGGCGCAATTGGGCTGTACTCTGCTGGCAATACTCGGCCCTCATTCAGGGTGGTTGCGGTTGGTGGGTGTCCCTTTGGTTGATGCTTGGCAATGTGGGTGGATTGATTTCCTGCCTGTTGGGCCCTGTGTCACTGGACCCCCCTGTCTCAGCTCCAAGGTCTTACACTGCTATATTATTGTGCTGGGGGAGTAGGGTCAGTTTTCCTTCTCCACTATAAATCCTTGTAGATCTAAGGAATGCATTTTCTAAATTTTCCCTGTCTCCTGCCACTTTAAACTTAGGAGGACATGAGGTCTTGGCCCACACCTGAGGAGTACCAGGCTTGAAAGACTCGTTGCTGTCCCTGTCCAAAGTCCTGGTTGTGTTGCAGATCAAGACGATACCTGAGACGATTTCAGCTGCCACTCTGCTGAACCCCCCTCCCCTCCCCCCCGTGTTGTCCCTGTCCTTGTCCATCTGGTCATGCTTCCGACCTGGACTTGGTTTAAATAGACTCTGGACTCAGCCCACATGAATTTATTAATTATTCCAATTTGTACTCTTAATATGTTCACCCGGCACAACCAGAAGAGGACTGGTCACCCCTCTGAGCCTGGTTCCTCTCTAAGTTTCTTCCTAAATATCGGCCTTCTTAGGGAGTTTTTCCTGGCCACTGAAATTCAACACTACTGTTGTTTGCTCCTTAGGGTTTAAGGCCAAGTGTTTTGTAAAAGCACTTTGTGAAAACTGCTGATGTAAAAAGGGCTTTATAAATAAATTTGATTTCATAATGCGCCAAATATTTTAAATACAGGTGACAGGTCTGGACTGCAGGCCTGGACTGCACTCTTTTACTACGGAGCCAACTTTTCCAGTCTTCTGTCTCAACTTTTTTGAAACATGTTGACATCAAATTCAAAGCGGGCATATATTTTCCAAGAAACAATAAAATATCTCAGTTTTAACATTTGATATGTTTTCTTGGTACTATTTGTTAGTGCATATAGGGTTTTAATGATTTGCACATCATTGCATTCTCTTTTTATTTACATTTTACGCAGCATCCTAACTTTTTGGGAAACTGGGTTGTATAATCCTGAAGTGCTCAATCCCTTTCCCTTAGCAGTTATAAACCAGTACTGAACAGTGTGAATGCTAATGGAAAGCCATTAAATAGTTTTTTTTTTTATTGTTCGAAGGAGGACAATTGAGCCTGTGTTCTATTTAGCATGAGTCATCCAGCCTTAATCTTTGCATCCCCTGAGAAAACAGCAAGAAATAAATATGTCCATGTAGGCACTATAGTATGGAGAACCAAACCTGCTAAAATTAGAAATGAATGAATAAATGTATCAATAAATATATTTATGCAAAAAAATATAATAAATGCATTAATCAAATAATATTTCCCAATTTATTTAATTCCTTGATCATTCATTTCTGTTTTTATGTATTTTTTTTTATTCATTTCCATTATCATATTTCTGTATATATTAATTTCTGTATTTATTTAATTAAATATTCTTTTATTTCTATATTTATTGATTTCCGTGTTATTTCTGTATTTCCTTGTCCTTAAGCTAATGAGGGGGCGGGACTAACAGTCAGATGTAGCAATCAAGCCCAGAGCAGCAGATAGAATCTGACTGTGAAGACAGTGAGTGCGGTTTTACAGTAGATCCTCATGTTGCCAATCACTATTCCTCGCACATGCATCGTTTAAGCATAGGTGACATGATTAAGGTATCGAAAAACCGAGAGGAGTTTTCGGAAAAACACTATCATTTTCGTGAAGGGAATACGAGTACGGGGCGTCTTTGCGGGTCTGCCCCAGGAGTCCTTGCATTGAAATTGGTTCATTTCAGTGCCAGTGTATAGGACCAGACTCGTAATTTAAGCGATCGTATTCTACCAAACTCTTTTTGGTTTGGACCTATGCACTGGTGTTGAAATCAAGACGTTATCCCCATCAGATCCCTGCAATGATCTGCAATGTAAGACAAAAGTTAGCTACTGCTCACGCGTGCTTCCTCGCTACTACGGGTAAATGCTGCCTTGTGTGCAGTAGGCTACTCTTGAGTCAGTCCGCAAGGTATTATAGCCAGTAAGTTAATAATGCAACTATTTATACCTTTTAATCGGGATGGAGGGATTATGTAGATTATTTTGAATGTGTTGCAGTTGAGTTGTTAAGTGTATACACTTAAATCTAACAGAACATTGCACAGTTATGTCATATTTTTTACTGCCGGGGGATAATCCTATTTGTATACCTTTTCACTGTTTTTCAAACAGGGTCTGTGACCATGTTATCCAGATTTAGTTTACTTTTGATTTGCCACTTTATGTTCAAAGCTTGTCAGTTTAAAGGAAAATTGATGGAGTTCATTCAAAAGATTTTTCTATTCACTGCAGGCTGTCAGTCGGCAAATTCTGGCTTTTCGCCGGTATCAGGCGTAGTTGTCCGGCAGATGAAAATATCAACAGCCAAAATGCCCGGTGGGAAATATGCCAAGTTAATAAATAAATAGATTAATAGCATATTAAATAGCCTAATATTGTGTGACCTATATGATCTGTTGTCAAGAAAACAGCGAGCCTCCGCTAGCTTTTACACTACAGTAAGACATTAGGCTAGTGAGTGTTTTGTTATGTGACTAAGCGTGGCGCCAGATTCAAAAGCAGAACACTCCGGCACGAGCTCCAGCAGATGACTCCGAAATGTCGAAGGCAAAGCAGACATCTCCAGGCCCGTTTGAAACAAAAAACAAGCAATGGGTGCCCCTACTGACCACAGAAAAGCGTAGTTATCTGAAATCGCCTAGTTATTTGAAATAGCCTCCCTTACAAAACGTGTTTCAATGTTTATTGCAATGGGACAACATATATAGGCTATTTATAGGCCATAGGCCTAGATTTTAATGCGCATTATCTAATTAGCAAATATGGTCGGAAACAGAGGCGTTGCTACGATCACAATACATTCGGGGCTTTGCCCCCCTCACTTCTTTGCCACGCATTTTTCATGGATGTCCCTATGGCGCTGGCTGAAGTGTTGAAATAAATTTGTTGGGATGCCGTGTTGTTCTAACCACCGTCTTACGGAGTTTTAATATTAGGCCTACGTTAGATTGGGACATCTCTCTGGAACCCAAAATATTCCCAAACAGAAGATGAATTATTTTTCGGCACCAAATCATCCCTAGTCTATCACATTGTCCTCTGGGTTCGTTTTCTTAAACAATCCTCTTCTTCTCCCTAACAGCAAACCCTACTCCACACTATTCTTTGGCAGTACGATGCATCTTGGATGTTTCTGGCTGTTAGAATTTGCTGTTCGGAATGCCTGCACTGCTAATATCCCCCCCACTCGCGCTTGTTGTAACTTTATTGGGTTGTGGCTATTACTTTCGTTAGTTATACAGTGAGGGAAAACATTTTTTGATCCCCTGCTGATTTTGTATGTTTGCCCACTGACAAAGAAATGATCAGTCTATAATTTTAATGGTAGGTTTATTTGAACAGTGAGACAGAATAACAAAAAAATCCAGAAAAACGCATGTCAAAAATGTTATAAATTGATTTGCATTTTAATGAGTGAAATAAGTATTTGATCCCCTCTCAATCAGAAAGATTTCTGGCTCCCAGGTGTCTTTTATACAGGTAACGAGCTGCGATTAGGAGCACACTTAAAGGGAGTGCTCGTAATCTAAGCTTGTTACCTGTATAAAAGACACCTGTGCACAGAAGCAATCAATCAATGAGATTCCAAACTCTCCACCATGGCCAAGACCAAGGAGCTGTCCAAGGATGTCAGGGACAAGACTGTAGACCTACACAAGGCTGGAATGGGCTACAAGACCATCGCCAAGCAGCTTGGTGAGAAGGTGACAACAGTTTGTGCGATTATTCGCAAATGGAAGAAACACAAAAGAACTGTCAATCTCCCTCGGTCTGGGGCTCCATGCAAGATCTCACCTCGTGGAGTTGCAATGATCATGAGAGTGGTGAGGAATCAGCCCAGAACTACACGGGAGGGTCTTGTCAATGATCTCAAGGCAGCTGGGACCATAGTCAGCAAGAAAACAATTGGTAACACATTATGCCATGAAGGACTGAAATCCTGCAGCGCCCGCAAGGTCCCCCTGCTCAAGAAAGCACATGTACAGGCCCATCTGAAGTTTGCCAATGAACATCTGAATGATTCAGAGGAGAACTGGGTGAAAGTGCTGTAGTCAGATGAGACCAAAATTGAGCTCCTTGGCATCAACTCAACTCACTGTGTTTGGAGGAGGAGGAGGAATGCTGCCTATGACCCCAAAAACACCATCCCCACCGTCAAACATGGAGTTGGAAACATTATGCTTTGGGGGTGTTTTTCTGCTAAGGGGACAGGACAGCTTCACCGCATCAAAGGGACGATGGACGGGGCCATGTACCGTCAAATCTTGGGTGAGAACCTCCTTCCCTCAGCCAGGGCATTGAAAATGGGTTGTGGATGGGTATTCCAGCATGATATTGACCCAAAACACATGGCCAAGGCAACAAATGAGTGGCTCAAGAAGAAGCACATTAAGGTCCTGGAGTGGCCTAGCCAGTCTCCAGACCTTAATCCCATAGAAAATCTGTGGAGGGAGCTGAAGGTTTGAGTTGCCAAACGTCAGCCTCAAAACCTTAATGACTTGGAGAAGATCTGCAAAGAGGAGTGGGACAAAATCCCTCCTGAGATGTGTGCAAACCTGGTGGCCAACTACAAGAAACGCCTGACCTCAGTGATTGCCAACAAGGGTTTTGCCACCAAGTAATATGTCATGTTTTGCAGAGGGGTCGAATACTTATTTCACTCATTAAAATGCAAATCAATTCATAACATTTTTGACCTGCATTTTTTTTTTTGTTATTCTGTCTCACTGTTCAAATAAACCTACCATTAAAATTATAGACTGATCATTTCTTTCTGTGGGCAAACGTACAAAATCAGCAGGGGACCAAATAATTTTTTCCCCTCACTGAGCCATCACGGAATGGGGATATTTTAAGAATACTCACTGTAACTCACTTTTATTAAATTGGGACGAGTGAGAGGCGTGATCAGAACAATGTACAGGCCCTATTTGTATAGTTTGATTGACAGATTTGAGACATATAACTGGACATTTGAATTGTAAACGTTTATTGTGTTAAAATAGCAAAAGATAGGGAAAGGTGTGTTGTAAGAGCGCTTGTATGTGTTGACTGACAGGATCGTGCTGTTCGCTTGCCAGACTCCAATCTTTAAACTAATAATCTGAATTATTATATTTAAGTAGGCAAACAGATTCTAAAATCAACCCCTAATAGGCCTAAATTTTATACAAATATGATTATAGCGAAGTTGGCACAACAGTAAAATAATTATTTTGATTGAGCGTAAAATTAAATGCCAAAATCGCAGCTTTCTGCGGTTTAAAAATCGCACATGTTCAAATTGCGATTTCAATGTGATTTTGATTAATCGTGCGTCCCTACTCTTCAGTTGCAATCCTTATATTGCTCTTGGAATAAATGATTAAAAAAAAAATCGTATACCCATAGCCGTCAGAATCAGATGGCAACAATGACAAGCCCAGTCAAACGCTTTGACATCCTATGAAAATGGACATAATTTGCATGGTAAGCTATTTCATTGGCTTCAAAATCCCTTATTCAGATTGGAAACATGATTTTGGAATGAAAATATTGTGCAAAAATCGTTGTCTATAAAAATAATTGCGACCAGGTTCAAATTATTTCGATCATGTAACGGGTGGTGGTAGTGGAGGAACCAGGCGCAGGCGAATATACTCGATGTAGGGTTCTTTTAATGAAAACAAACACCGAGCATACGAAACAAACTTAATGAAAACAAAGGGGCTGATAGTTAAACAGCAAACGGAAGCACTCGCCGGTTACGTGTAGCATACCGACAGCAACAACAATGATCGACAAATGTGGGAAGCAGAGGGGAAACATTTAAACACATACTAATGAGATGATTGGGACCTGGTGTGAATAGTTGAAGATGTGACGCGAAACAAGTCCGGGATGTGTTTGTGGAGTGACGGGAACTGGAGGTGTACGGGACGGTGGTACCGTACCGTGACAGATCAGGCAATTATATAATAATTGCAACAGCCCTGGTGTAGCCTATCTATGCTCAGTTCGCAAATATTGTGAATGGTTCATTCTGCTAACTAATTTAAATAAAAAAAAACATTTGTTGGATCATAGAGTTTGTGTTTTATTGCTTTTTAAATGTAGGCTATTATATGGCTATTTAAAACATATGTCCGGCAGCAGTTCTTTATGGCCGGAATTCTCGAATTTTAATGGCCATATTGGCAGTCAAAAAAGTCTAGCGTAAAGTGGTGATAGGCCTAACCGCATTGGGCTTAACCTACTTTTGAAAGCGATTTCAAATGTGTTTTAAGTAGGTTTGTCTACTTCCGTGGCTTAGTTATGTTAGATTACGTTTAAACGGATAGCTAAATTATTTAGTTTGATGTAGAATGTAATAGCATAATTAGTGTAAAATCTCTGCCTTCCAATATTGTAGTTGTCAATGTCATCTCAGCCTAAGACAGGCTAAGCCTAATGAAAATGTATTATGTTTGCAGGGGCAAACAGATAGCTATCTAGTTGAAAAGTCATCACCCACACTTTGCACTGATTTATAACTGGATGTCTTGTATATCATGTACAGAAAAAGGTGAATGCGTTCCTTTATAAACTGAAACGGTGACATTTATTATTAAAAACTTAACTGGATGAAATCTAATATTTGAGATGAATGCAGATTGCGTCTTATACTGGGACTGATGCATAGTATATATAGTAGGCCTATTTAGAATTAAATTATTAAATAACAACAATCCCAGATAGCAATGAGCACTGGTAAAAGTAGCCTATTTGACCAATGCAAATGTATGCCAGTTAGCCTATAGAAAATCTGAGAGGGGTTTTTGGAAAGTCAGTATAGGCTACAAAAAATGGCGCGTCATTGCGTGTCTCGCGCAGGGGATCTGATGGGGATAATGTGTTGATTTCAACGCCAGTGCATAGGTCCAAACACAGTGGAGTTTGGGGAAAATACGATCGCTCACGAGCCTGGTCGTCCTATGCACTGGCAATGAAATTAACCAATTTCAATGCAAGGACTCCTGGGACAGACCCGCAAAGACGCGCTGTTCTCGTAGCCTATTCACTTCGCGAAAATGACGTTTCCTTTTTCCGAAAACTCCTCTCAGTTTTTCGATACCTTAATGTCAGCTATGCTCAAACGATGGATGTGCTTAAACAAGGAGCAGTGATTGTCAACATGGGGACGCGCCAAGGATCTAAAAGAGCAATCAGCGTCTTCACAGTCTGATTCTATCTCAACAACTCAACACAAACACATTTAAAACAACCTACATAACCCCTCCATCCCGATTAAAATGTAAAAATAATTGGATTATTAACTGCTGGCTATAATACCACGCGGACTGACTCAAGAGTAGCCTACTGTACACAAGGCAGCATGCATGAGCAGTAGCGAATGTTGTCTTACATTGCAGATCTTTGCAGTGATCTGATGGGGATAACGTCTTGATTTCAACACCAGTGCATAGGTCCAAACCGAAAAGAGTTAGGTAGAATACGATCGCTTAAATTACGAGTCTGGTCCTATACACTGGCACTGAAATGAACCAATTTCAATGCAAGGACTCCTGGGACAGACCCGCAAAGACGCGCCGTTCTCGTATTCACTTCACGAAAATGATAGTGTTTTTCCGAAAACTCCTCTCGGTTTTTCGATACCTTAATCATGTCACCTATGCTTAAAAGATGCATGTGCGATGAATAGTGATTGGCAACATGGGGATGCACCAAGGATCTACTGTAAAACAGCACTCACCGTCTTCACAGTCAGATTCTATCTGCTGCTCTGGGCTTGATTGCTACATCTGACTGTTAGTCCCGCCTCCTCATTAGCTTAAGGACAAGGAAATACAGAAATAAATACACGCAGAAATAAAAGAACACAGAAATAAGATGGAAGAATGGAAGATGGAAGAATTGTGGCTTCCACTGCCTCCTAAATTGCTTCTCCACTACTCTTCCACCAATCACATGTCTATACAATGGAGTGAGCCAAACCATCAGTGTAGTGTGGCATACACAACCAGTAGCATGCTGGACATGCCAACTCAAACTGCCCCCTGCAGCTCACTGGTGTGTCTAAGAACCATATCATGTGACAGAACACAACAGAGCCTAACCAGTAAAAAGGCCTTAGAGTGTTCAATTCTAAATGGCAGCCTATTGTTTAAATGTTGGGCAAATGTTGACCCTATGGAAAAAGTTAGTATTTAGGAGGCAACCTGAAAAAGTATGAGTGTAAAATTCACATTCCACAAGCACCGGGGAAAACACCCTAACCCTGTTTACTCAATCACTCACATTGAAATAATTTATACACTGAAAGTCTTTTCAAAAAATGTCCCCCATAATTAAAATCACATTTAAATGTTGTTCAGTCGGCTGTGTGCACAGCAAGAGACACAGACCTGATTTATTTTGGGATCCATTTCAAATGATATCCTAATATTCTGTACATAGTGCACTAACTTCAACCAGGTCCTATATGGTTCCGCTTATATATAGAACACTAGAGGAAAAATGATACTAACTGGGACCCACACAATATCAACACAAAATAGGCAGTTGCATCCACTGGGAGCTGTATATGAGACTTAGGCCTTATAAACTTATAATGTTCTGTGCAAGAGAAACATTGTGCCTTCTGTAGCAGCTTTTAATGTGGTTAGAATATTCAACCAAGGATACAAATGCATCTGACAGTAATCAAACAAATTTACAAAGCCACTTCACATACAGTTATGTCCGGAAATATTTGGACACTGACACAATTTTCATAATATTGGCTCTGTACGCAACCACAATGGATTTGAAATTAAACAACCAAGATGCAATTGAAGTTAAATTCAAGGGTTTGAACAAAAATATCGTATGAAATGTTTAGGAATTGCAACCGTTTTCATACACAGTCCCCTTATTTCAGGGGCTCAAATGTAATTGGAGAAATTAACACAATCATAAATAAATAAATAAATGTTCATTTTTAATACTTTGTTGAGAATCCTTTGTAAGCAATGACTGCTTGAAGTCTGGAATGCATGGACATCACCAAACACTGGTTTTCCTCCTTTGTGATGCTTTGCCAGGCCTTTACAGCAGCTGTCTTCAGTTGTTGTTTGTTCGTGGGTCTTTCTGCCTTAAGTTTTGTCTTCAGCAAGTGAAATGCATGCTCGATCAGGTTGTGATCAGGTGATTGACTCGGCCATTGCAGAATATTCCACTTCTTTGCCTTAAAAAACTCCTGGATTGCTTTCGCAGTATGTTTTGGGTCATTGTCCATCTGTAAAGTAAAGCCCTGTCCAATCAGCTTCACTGAATTTGGCTTAATCTGAGCAGACGATATATCCCTACACACTTCAGAATTCATCCTGCCGCTTCTGTCTTCTGTCATACCATCAATAAACATTAGTGACCCAGTGCCATTAGAAGCCATGAATGCCCATGCAATCACACTGCCTCCACCGTGTTTTACAGATGTGTTACGCTTCGGATCATGAGCTGTTCCAAGCCTTCTCCATACTTTTTTCTTCCCATCATTCTGGTACATGTTGATCTTAGTTTCATCTGTCCAAAGAATACGCTTCCAGAACTGGGTTGGCTTTTTTAGATGTTTTTTGGCAAAATCTGGCCTTTCTATTTTTTAGGCTTATGAATGGTTTGCGCCTTGTGGTGAAACCTCTGTATTTGCATTTGTGAAGTCTTCTCTTTATGGTAGACTTGGATTATGATATGCCTATCTCCTGGAGAGTGTTCTTCACTTGGCTGGATGTTGTGAAGGGGTTTTTCTTTACCAGGGAAAGGATCCTACGATCATCCACCACTTCATTGGACGTCCAGGCCTTTTTGTGTTGCAGAGCTCACCAGTGCATTTTTTTCTTAGATTTGGCCACTCCTGCTATCTTTCTGATGGATTCTTTTTTTTTTTGCAGACTAAGGATGGCCTGTTGCACTTGCACTGATAGCTCCTTTGACCGCATGTTGTGGGTTCACAGCAACAACTTTCAAATGCGAATGCCATACCTGCAATCAACTCCTGACTTCTACCTGCTTAGTTGATGAAGAAATAACGAAGGAATAGCCCAAACCTGTCCGTGAAACAGCTTTTGGATGAATTGTCCAATTACTTTTGGTCCCTTGAAAAAGGGGGATACATATTAAAGAGCTGTAATTCCTAAACCCTTCCTCCAATTTGGATATGAATGCCCTCAAATTAAAGCTGAGAGACTGCTTCTTTAAGCCAATATTCATTATTTAACTGTAACTTTAATATATTTAGGTAAACATCCAAAATAACAAACCTTGCGTCAGTGTCCAATTATTTCTGGGCCTAACTGTATCTTTTATAATATTTAAAGGGGCACTGAAAGTTTATAAAGTGTAAATGACACCTTTGTTGTTTTTTTATTCACAGATTATCCCTTTACATTTAAAATAAAATAATTAATGTGAGGTGGAACCACTATAGGAACCACTGACAGTGACTTCAATTGTCTTAACCGGATATGACTTTTCAGATAAATATTTATTTGAATATACAGCAGATTTCAAGTATAATTTGAGACAAGCTGATAATTTATAACTGAGGAGAAGCATGTTAACTCATTCAAAATTATAAACTTAGGGCACTAATTGGGCACTAATGCCCATGGCTCATCTAATATACTGTAAACCAAGACAGAGTATCTGTTTCTATCTGCGAATCCAATTTAAAAAGGAATGGTGCAACAAAGGCTTAATAACTGCCTCCCAGATAAAGCAAATGGAATCAGTCTCATTCTCTGTCTAGATGAATATCTAGTAGGTTCATCTCAGCACTGTGGCCCTCACACAAACACACAAACAGAGGAAAATGTACACTGACTAACATACAGTTGCTACGTGTATGTTCAATACTTTCAAAGTCTCTTAAATACAACTCAGTTCAGAATTGGAAGTACTCAACAGGCTTGATATCAAACCCAACATCACTTGAGGAAAAAAAAGGGATTGCCATGGAAAGGGTGACAGAGGCCTTGAGAATGAAGACCACACAAAGGTGTAGCCTCTGGCTCTCTCAAGTAGGCCACATACAATAGGCCTTTTGTTGGGAAATAAACAACTAGGCTGCTTAAAACTACTTCACCAGTGAATTCAAGCTTTTTTGGGCATTCTAACACATTTACAGAGATTAATTTAAGGACACATGGCTTTATTCCAAGTCATTACACCAAACATTTTGACATTTGGAAACTTACTGGGGAAAAATTCTAAGAGAAATTCTAAGAGATACATGACATGTAAATGTGCCAGAAGCATAGTCAGAAATGGGCTGGTAGGTGGGCCTGCATTAAGGATGTCACTGATAGTTCTGTTCCAAATTGGTACCAAAAGAAAATTTAAAAAATGGTTCTGATCTGCATTTTCACACATTCAATAGTATTGAATGTACAGGGCCATAATTGCACACATCATAAAATGCCTCACCTCTGCAAGAAGCACAGAAAAAGATAAAAGCATCATGGTTAGTTTAGCACCTCCTAACCATCTTAACCCATGCTAATCGACATGGAAAACAGCAGGACTGTGGTGGAGAGAGTTTGCCTACAAGGCAGATGCCCAAGCAAAACCAGCAGACACCCAAAAGCCTTTGGAATCGGTGTCTAAAATATTTTCCATCAAATGGTGGAAACACATTGCTTTTAGTGAAACCCCTTGATTTTAGTGATTTTAGAAGGCACCACAAACCTAAACTATATAAAGAGTTTGTATGCAGCTTAGTAACACTGAAAGTAGTCTGTGGTTAGTCAGTGGGCCTCTATGATTTAATGTGTTGAAAACAATCATTTAATGTGGTTAGATAGCATTTTGCTCTCTTCAGTCTCAAACACAGATGAGTTGTCTTTCACAAATTCCATATGTTTCAAAATTGAGCATGCCATGCACACTGGTAAATATATTAACTTTGTATGATATATTAGTAGAATCACTATCATTCCTACTATAGCCAAGGAATTCTGAGTTTGAAAGCAAATGATTTTGATGTCATCGGGCACATATAACAGTACCAGTCAAAAGGTTGGAAAAACCTACTCATTCAGGGGTATTTCGTTATGTTTACTATTTTCCATAATGTACACTGCTGTTCAAAAGTTTGAGGTCACTTAGAAACGAGACTGGTGTTTTGTGGGTACTATTAAATGAAGCTGCCACTTGCGGACCTATAGTTAGGTCCGGAAATAATTGGACACTGACACAAGTTTTGTTATTTTGGCTGTTTACCAAAATAGTTAAAGTTACAGTTAAATAATGAATATTGGCTTAAAGTGCAGTCTCTCCACTTTACTTTAAGGGTATTCACATCCAAATTGCAGGCAAGGTTTAGGAATTACAGCTCTTTAATATGTAGCCCCCTCTTTTTCAAGGGACCAAAAGTAATTGGACAATTGACTCAAAAGCTGTTTCATGGACAGGTGTGGGCTATTGCTTCATTATTTCTTCACCAATTAAGCAGGAAAAATGTCTTGAGTTGATTCCAGGAGTGGCATTCACATTTGGAAACTGTTGTTGTGAACCCACAACATGCGGTCAAAGGAGTTCTCTATGCAAGTGCAACAGGCCGTCCTTAGACTGTAAAAACAAAAAAATCCATCAGAAAGATAGCAGGAACATTAGGACAGGCCAAATCAACAGTTTTGTACATTCTGAGGAAAAAATGCACTGGTGAGCTCTGCAACACAAAAAGGCCTGGACGTCCACGAAAGACAACAGTGGTGGATGATCGTAAGGATCCTTTCCATGGTAAAGCTAAAACCCTTCACAACAACCAGCCATGTGCAGAACACTCTCCAGGAGATAGGCATATCATTATCCAAGTCTACCATAAAGAGAAGACTTCACAAGAGCAAATACAAAGGGTTCACCACCATTCATAAGCCTCAAGAATAGAAAAACCAGATTAGACTTTGCCAAAAAACATCTAAAAAAGCCAGCCCAGTTCTGGAACAGCATTCTTTGGACTGATGAAACTAAGATCAACATTTACCAGATTGTTGGGAAGAAAAAAGTATGCACAAGGCTTGGAACGGCTCATGATACGAAGCATACCACATCATCTGCAACACGGTGGAGGCAATGAGGGCATTGGCATGCATGGCTTCCAATGGCACTGGGTCACTAGTGTTTATTGATGATGTGACAGAAGCAGCTGGATGAATTCTGAAGGGTATAGGGATATAATGTCTGCTCGGATTCAGTCAAATTCAGCGAAGTTGATTGGACGGCACTTCACTTTACAGATGGATAATGACCCAATACATACTGCAAAAGCAACCCAGGAGTTTTTTAAGGCAAAGATGTGGAATATTTTGCATTGGCCGAGTCAATCACCTGATCTCAACTCGATCGAGCATGGATTTCACTTGCTGAAGACAAAACTTAAGGCAGAAAGACCCATGAACGAACAACAACTGAAGACAGCTGCAGTAACGGCCTGGTAAAGCATCACAAAGGAGGAAACCCAGCGCTTGGTGATGTCCATGCATTCCATTTCTTCAAGTAGTCATTGCCTGCAAAGGATTCTCGACAAAGTATTAAAAATGAACATTTTATTTATGATTGTGTTAATCTGTCCAATTACATTTCAGCTCCTGAAATAAGGGGACTGTGTATGAAAATGGTTGCAATTCGTAAACGTTTAAAACAATATTTTTGTTCAACCCATTGAATTAAAGCTGGAAATCTCGGTTGTTTCATTTCAAATCCATTGTGGTGGCATACAGAGCCAAAATTATGAAAATTGTGTTATTGTCCAAATATTTACTGATCAAACTGTATGTGGTACCTGTTTCTGAAACTAGACAATAATGTATTTCTCCTCTTGCTCAGCTGTGCACCGGGGCCTCCCCACTCCTCATTCTATTCTGGATAGAGCCAGTTTGCGCTGTTCTGTGAAGGGAGATCTTGTCACAATGTCGACAAGATCTTCAGTTTCTTGGGAATTTCTCACATGGACAAGCCTTAATTTCTCAGAACAAGAATTGACTGACGAGTTTCAGAAGAAAGTTCTTTGTTTCTGGCAATTTTGAGCCTGTAATCAAACCCACAAAAGCTGATGCTGAAGATACCGAACTAGTCTAAAGAAGGCCAGTTTTATTGCATTTTTAATCAACACAACAGTTTCCAGCGATGCTAACATAATCATAACTATTTACATAACATTCAGTTTAAATCATTTATATTTTAGGCATTCAACAAAAAACTTTATCAAATTACAAAGCAATGCACCAGACCTTCAAAAAGGGTGCAGTCAAAAAGTAATTGAAATAAAAATGTATCAACCCCCAAGGTATTAATTGGACAATGACTCATGACCAGTTTTTTAATGTCTGCCTCCAAGAAGGTAAGTAGAAATGCCCTGATACCACTCTTTTATTGTTGATACCGATTCCAAGTACTATCTGCAGACACAAATTCCCATTCCAACACTGCCTGAAAAATGTGTTGGCATGTGCTATGATTGCCATAATTCCTGTACATATCTCCATTGTACAGTAGGGCTCAAAAGTTTGCATACCCTTGGAGAATTGATAATATATGTACCATTTGTTAATAAAACATGAATGAGCAGGCAAAACACATCTCTTATTTCTTATGGGATTCACATTTAACTGTAAGTCATAACAGAATGGCACAATCATAAAACAAAACATGCCAGCAAAGAAAAAATGAACTGACTCCTGTTCAAAAGTCTGCATACCCTTAGTTCTTAATACTGTGTATTGCCTCCTTTAGCATCAATGACAGCGTGCAGTCTTTTGTAATAGTTGTCTATGAGGCCCGAATTCTTGCAGGTGGTATAGCTGCCCATTCATCTTGGTAAAATGCCTCCTGGTCATGCAAAGTCTTTGGTCGTCTTGCATGAACCGCACATTTGAGATCTCCCCAGAGTGGCTCAATGATATGAAGGTCAAGAGACTGTGATGGCCACTCCAGAACCTTCACCTTTTTCTTCTGTAACCACTGGAGGGTCAACTTGGCCTTGTGCTTAGGGTCAATGTCGGGCTGGAAATTCCAAGAGCGTTTCTACGCGCAGCTTTCGTGCAGAAGAATGCAAATTATCTGCCAGTATTTTTTGCTGCATTCATCTTGCCATCAACTTTCACAAGATTCCCAGTGCCTTTAGAGCTCACACACCCCCTAAACATCAGTGAGCCACCACCATGCTTCACAGTGGGGATGGTATTCTGTTCACTATAGGCCTTATTGACCCTTCTCCAAACATAGCGCTTATGGTTGTGACCAAAAACACTATTTTGGTCTTGTCAACCCAAATTACAGTGTGCCAGAAGCTGTGAGGTGTGTCAAGGTGTTGTCGGGCATATTGTACCCAGGCTTTTTTGTGGCATTTTGTGGTAAAGGCTTCTTTCTGGCAACTCGACCATGCAGCTCATTTTTGTTCAAGTATCGTCGTACTGCGCTCCTTGAAACAACCACACCGTCTTTATCCAGATCAGCCTGTATTTCTCCTTAGGTTTCCTGTGGGTTTTTCTTTGTATCCCAAACAATTCTTCTGGCCGTTCTGGCTGAAATCTTTCTTGGTCTACCTGACCTTGTCTTGGTATCAAGAGATCCCCGAATTTTCCACTTCTTAATAAGTGATTGAACAGTACTGACTGGCATTTGCAAGGCTTTTGATATCTTTTTCCATCTTTATAAAGTTCCATTACCTTGTTACTCAGGTCTTTTAAAAGTTATTTTCTGCTCCCCATGGCTCAGTATCTAGCCTGCTCAGTGCATCCACGTGAGAGCTAACAAACTCATTGACTATACAAAGGCGCCAATTGCAATTTAAAAAGCCACAGGTGTGGGAAATTCACCTTTAATTGCCATTTTCACCTGTGTGTGTCACCTTGTGTGTCTGTAACAAGGCCAAACAATCAAGGATAATCATGGCCATTTGGGTGATTTCTGTTATCATTATGATTTAAAAAGGAGGCAAACAACTATGTAATAATAAATGGCTTCATATGATCACTATCCTTAAATAAAAGACAGATTTTTTGCATGACCAGTCATATTTTCAAAATCAATGCCAAAATTTCACAATTTCTGCCAGGGTAAGCAAACTTATGAGCACAACTGTATGTATGATTGAATTGTATGTCATACCACTTTTTATTTTTTAAGATTTAAAGGGGAACTTACACCATTTTAACAACATCAAAATGTATTGAAATACAGCTCTGGAAAAAATTAAGAGACCACTGCACCTTTTTCTTTCCTTTCCAAAAACATTGAAAAGAAAAGTTTTGAGTGAGGAACAGAAGCGTTCAATTTGCAGTGGTCTCTTAATTTTAACCCTTCTGTTCCTCACTCAAATCCTTCCTTTTCAACTCTTTTGGAAAGGAAAGAAAAAGGTGCAGTGGTCTCTTAATTTTTTCCGGAGCTGTATGTTCAAATACACTACATGGACACTACAAAGTAGAGAAAGGCATTTGTAGAATGGGAGAGTGGATATACAGTAGATATTTGTAATAAGCCTGACCCATGGATCCACATTGTTAAACATCAAAGCAATCATAAATTACAAACCACGCACCCCCATAACCATATTTCATCCCACGGACATACATACGTCATACCGAAAGTTACAACCCCTAACATATGACACACAGGAGATACCACCCCGAGCATACGTCACACTGGAAGTCCCACCCCCCATGAATTAAAGGGAGAACATAAACATTCACCAGAGCTTACATTCTTAGGGTAAAATATTAATAGCCACTTTCATAGGAAGGCTTGGCTGCGTACAAAAACTAAAATTACAGAAATATTTTCATTTTATGAAAATATTTTTATTTTCATATTTATTTTAGAAAGGAAAATCAACTGTTACTGATGTGACATTCTCCGTTATGGATGCAACTTTGTGCAAAAGTTTGTTTCATTGGTTATATTGGTTTTTCATGCTAAGGTTAATATTACCCTTAAAGGAGAAGATTAAAGCTTTCAGACAACCCATTGTCTTTCATACACTTCATTTGGCTGGGATTATTACATTATGACAGTTCCAACATCTATTAAATGATTGTTTTATTGTAAAATGTGATATTCCAAATATGTGTGTGATTTATGTTGGTGTATTTTCAATGTTTTTATGGATGTAACACAGGGTCCCACTAAAAAAGAGAGAACCTCAGTTTGATTCTCTCTATTAAAATAATATAAGGTAGGAAATCTAACATGCAAGAATTAAAACCCTTGGATATCATAGAGTTACAAAAAGGATTAAACAAGCCTAGTCAGAAAAAAGATCATGGCTATCAACATTCATATCACTGCTGAAAGTCAGTTGAAAGCAGCATTGTTACATTTTTGCCAAAATGGCTGACCAGGCAGCCAGAAGATGGCAGCTTGCTGCCAGACCTGCAGCCCCATTCATATTTGAGACAGCTCCCACATGCAACAGTAGCCCTGCACTGCTGCCAACGAGAAGGAGATAAGTAGCTTTAGATCTGGTTACAAGTATGTGATACTGCAAAGTGACACGTAATATTATTCTAACATAATGAAAACAAACAGGAAGCTCCCATAGCAAAAAGAAAAAGAGATGGAAGTGAGTGTGAGAAAGGGAAATATTGTATAATTAGAAACTGACTGCTCGTTGAATACTTCAGAAGTGAGTCAGCATCAAACCCTCAGCAGGGTGTGGTTGGTCAAGATTCCCTTGTTGTTGCTTAGGCAACATGACTCATCATCATAACTATCTAAAACATGAGTAAAATGGGTGGTTGTTATTGGCCAGCTAAAAAAGAAACTGGACAAAAACCTTTCCTGGAAGTGATGTGATCGTCTCTGTACTTTTATTTATATAAATCATATCATAAAACTCTAAGGGCTGGTAGATTATCAGTGCTGACAGTGTCAAACACATGCCATCTTTCATGACGTTTATGAAAAGAACAAATCTTTCACACTGAGCTGTGGTCAGGAACATCTTGCTAAAAGCTTTTGCATGTTGCTACCAGGTTACTGAACATGGCATGACATTAGCTTTGCAAGATTGCAGCAATTGTACCAATTACACTGTCATGAAGTGCCCCTTCCCACTATAAGCAGGGCATACTAACAAGGCTGCAATGTAATGAACAAAATGCTTTACTGTAAAGATAAAGTATAAAGATCTCAGCCCTGGTGGTCCATTAATTTATAGTCAGCTAAATATCACCAATGACTGGTAACTGAGTCTTATAATTCTATGTACAGTAAGCATTGCTCTACTCTACAACCAGGTTATTAACCAGGTTATTGTAAGGTTGTTATTTTTCATTTTTCCCCCTCGAAAATTTCAGTTTGTTTTTCAATTGAATTGTTCACATTATAGGTCACATTAAAAGTGGAAAAAGTTCTGACATGATTTATCTTTATCTCATTCTTTTACATCACAAAAACCTGGCATTTTCACAGGGGTGTGTAGACTTTTTATATCCACTGAATGTGGCTTTGAGGTAAAGGCCACCCTTTCCCGGGGATACGAGCAGTGTTAGTCCATAAAAACTGTACTCTGATATACAGTAGAGCTAAGGAGATAATAAGCTTGTTCCAGTCTAGAAAACCACAACAGTCCCTTAATGAGACAGAACAATCCCTTTGCAGAAACAACAAAGAGACTATAATCATTTTCAAGTTCTGCAGGCTTCATCAAGCTGGGACAGTCTGTTCACACAGTTCAACTCTGGATTCCTTTTCTCCATGGCTGCTGCAAGTTCTCCCACACCCACATTGCCCCTATGTTATCACTGATGGGAATGCAGGGCCTAGTCACAGCCTATTAAAAAGAGGCATATCCTTGCCCTTTGTGGTGGGACGGATCCCATCACTATTCAAAAACACCATCTCACACAAAGCCAGAGAAAGGACCTACGTTCATCAACAGGGGCTGCTCCACTCCCAGTCCCAAATGGGACACTCTTCCTTATATACTCTAGTCCACTATTTTTGAATAAGACTCTACTGAAGGTAGTGCATCACACAGTTGAAATAGGGTGCTATGTGAAAAGGAACTGAACAAAGAATGTTTTAGAGCTGCCACTGCCTAATCTTGGAGACAATCCTTGTGGTGCCTGAGACTGTTGAATATGCAAAAGAAACTATGAGACAGTGTTACTGTCCCAGGACAACAGTCCTCAACCTACATACCACCTCACCATAGTGATGAATATGTGATTTGTGGTCTTTTTCTTGGTGCTTCTCTTAGATACAGGGCCATTAGCAGGGTAATATGTTACTTGCCACCCATTTGAGAAAAATGTGGGTTAGTTGCAATGATCTGTTTACTAGAAATTATCTGAAAGTTCTGGGAAGCGCCTCACTCTACTGATGTAGAGTGCCATTTTTTATGTACAGTACTCCTATTTTTAGTGAGGCAACTCCTGGTAAGGGCATCTGATTTAGTAAAGGCATGAATAAAAAATAGTCTCTCAGGGATAAACCCAACTGCTTTAAATCAATATTGACAAAAATTAAATATGAAACAAATGTGAGTTACTGCAAATAATTAGAAAATAAGCAGAAATAGGCAGCCTTCAAAATAACCACAATACGCTTAAATATGCAGTAGAAGTTTTCAAATTATCAGTTCATAGAATGAGTTCAGTCTTAGAGTGAGCCATTGTAAGATCAGTAAGTAAATCCTAAAGCACTATGAAACCCTATACCAGCAGTAGGAATCCCTATACCAGTCAAAAGCAAAGACTGATCAGCTGCAGTAAGACAGGACACCAAACGACAACTGATGCATTTTGGTTTGGGGTGTGTGCACCTCTCCCTTTCCACTCTTCTAAATGGGACTGCCTAAAAAGAGTTAAACAAATCTTTTTAAGTGAAAAATGGAGGTACATTTTTTGGATAAATGTTTCAAATTCAGCACATGGGAAAAGTGCTTGACACTTTTCTGTCTTTCAGTCTTTTACCCTGACATATACCAGAATCGCACTCTTCATTACCCGGCTCTAGGATGACCCTGCTAAACCCACAGCCATACAACAGGACTGGATCAGCAACTTACCTGCAAAAGACAAGAAACATGAATACACATTAGTATGCACACAACAGTACACAAATAAAATACCACATGCACTTTTGCAACTCCAGGCAAGGGTTCAATATCTGCCTCTCCCTTTAATCAGATAGTACCTTCTTTGACTGTTCCGCTCTCTGATGTCATCTCTCAATAAAATCATTAAAAAACAACAAAAATGAGTGATCCTCCCCATTACTTGAATGAATGAATAATGAATGAATAAAATGAATAAAATAAAAATGGTGTTGTGTCTTAATGACCACACCCCAAAGGAAGAGAAAAAAAGCCACAAACAAAACATCCTTTTAAATGTCAATTGGTATTGTGTAATACATTAAATTCTACAATTGCCATTCTGATGAAAAACAGAGTCAATTAATGAACAATCATAACTGACAATGTTTTAGAAATGCAACCAGTGTACTAAAATACAGCATCAAATGCAAAAGGTCTTCTAAACAGTAACTTTAGTTACAGTGCCACCTATTGGGTGGTTTAAGGTAACGTTTTCTGAAAGATATGGCAATCTAATACCTACCATCTGACAGAACATTTCTCCCCACAATCCAAAAAATAGCCATTAATATGAAAATACAAAACTGAGTCAATGATTTTAATTCCCCTTATATCTTCTCCTGCAAAAGCCCAGATTGTATCTCTACTTAATGACAAAATACAACATAAGGAATGTGATTTTAATCTGATGGGTTAAGGATTAGAGGAAGGAGAGGATTTTTCCAGAGAATGTGTTGGATTATGGATGTAATTTCCCCTGAAATACAGCAGATGTAGGAATAATTTTTATACACATCTTCTAAAACGGGACAGAGCACTGACAAACCCTTTAAATTGTGTGACTTAAGGGAATCCTCACTCCAGAATTATTCAAACTGCCACTGGTCTTTTGACAAAAATGTCTGGAGATTCTCAAACCAGATTTGATACTACCTGCTAGAACAGTTTACCCTGCCAATAGGTTGCCGTCCCTTCGCATAGTAATCTACGAAAATAGATACGAATTCGAACCTATTACAATAATTATTCAGCAGCTGAAATTTACTCTGCATAACACAAGAAAAGCAGTCAATTCGGTTTTAAATATTGCATGAGTTCCTGAAATGGCTCCCACCACATCCCTATTTCACAACACTCACTGCCACCTGCCCCAGACCCATGATCCAGCTGGGCAATTTCCACCATGCCAGTGTCATGCGAGATGCAAGTTCATCAGTGTGGAAATAGATCAATGTCACTCAGGCCGCATTCTGAAATTCCAAGGAGATGAGGAGAGAGATCATTTATATAGAGCAAGGATTCTACTCTCTGGGCTATTTTAAACTAGACATAGAAAGTCTATGTGTGTGTGTTACAAAAACTAGCATACAACATGACAAGTCCATATGCTCCCTTTAAGTCGATCACTCTGGTAAGACAAATTATTGGGTGTGTCGTGATTTTGTAACCTGGAAGGTGCATTGCAGTCGAGCACAAGTCTGTGGGGTTAGAGAGTGATAAGGAATCAGCAGCAGTTTTGATAGGGGATCACATCTGGAATGACTAGGGCCGTATTTATCAAGTGTCTCCAAGTAGGAATGATGATTTAGAGTCAGTAAAGCATTTCCATAAAACATCTTTAAGCTGGTGAACACCAACATCATTGTTAAAGACTGACTGGATCGAATAAATTGTCCTTTTTGTTTAATTCAATTATAAAATCTGTGATGAATGTCAATAGCAATCCACTGATCAAACACAGTTGAAACATTGAATCACACGTCAGTATCAAAAACCGCAAAAAAGTGATTTTAACCAGGCACTGGATGACTGAGTGTCTGTTCTGTTCTGCATTGCCAACCCTACACCCTAGTCAGTAATGATATTTGATACAATGCACAGTATTGTACAGGGCCCTTACAGCCTCAATTACTCAAAAAATCAGTGAAATTACAATTAAAAGACTGGTAAAACAGGATCTCATGACACAACAGGTACTGTGAAGAGTTAACACAAAATACAGTCTAACACAAAGACACAAAAAACAACAATCATTGCTGTCCATTGTACTGTTCTACATGAAATTTGTGACATCATTCGGGTCTATACATGTATCAATGTTTTGATATCGGTTATCTTATGTGTTTTCTGTGACCCCAGCAAATTAGCTACTACTACAACAAACGATGAATGATCGGAATGAAAATGCAGATAAACTGCAATAAATAGAGTAACGTTTCTAAATAACTTTCCACGCGCATACACACAACCACATAACAGCTGCTATTTGCGGCTGCCTCACTATGTACTGCCTGTGGCATCCTGCAGCAGATATTTATTGATCTGTCATGTCATCTCATTTTCTGATAGGAAAAAAATCTCTTTTGGCTTCCAAGAAGCACAGGGAGAAGACAAGAGATAAAAAAATAATGCTAATCCATTGTCCCTGAGTCCCAATCATGCCATATTCCCTACAATGTGCACTACTGTTGAAGAGCCCCCACAAGCCCTGGTCAAAAGTAGGGTCTGGGAATAGTAAACCATTTTATATGAAGCCTATACTGCAGTGTACTGTAACTGCTGGTTAACACAGAAAATGACCATGACTGGCCAATTTTCACTTTACAAAGTTTCCATGGCCTTTTTCACAAGGCACTTGCACATAGCAAGAGACGAAACGATCCTAGGGGCACCCGCCTCAAAAAAAACGGCTGCTCTGTCATATTGTGTCAAATACAATTTAATAGCATAGTAATACCAATAACATAGCTATATTTGTTAATGTAAGACTCCCTTTGTTATTTTATTTCAAACAAAACATACATATTATATTTAAAAGCATGAATGACATACTCTTATGGGATAATAATAAAATAATATTATTTAAATAAAGTATAATAATAATAAAGAAAGATGATATGCAGCAAGGTGAGTAAGCTCTGGGTAAACTGGTAATGCCAAACAGGTAATTGACAAAACACAGGTAATCTGACTGTTTGAAACATTCAACAAAATTAGGCTAATAATCCTCACAATGCTACATAGAACCAACAATTAATTTACCAACACTTTTTAATTATATCAAGTATCAATACTCCCACCATTTTTATTAGTTGTTTCTCTCCACTGCAAACTTGAGAGAGACAGAAAGATAGAAAATAAAAAAAAGAATTTGGGAGTATTTTGTTTAATGTTTACTCAACCTGCTCTTTATTATTAAGACAAACATTTTGTATGTAGCTCAGCAGCATGGTTCCACTTACAAAATAGGTGTGTAAAGTCACTATAGAATGACCCCACCATGCTCATGATTTTCACAGCGTAAGCGAACAGTGATCGGCTCTTATTAGCCTAGACAAATAATCAAAGATACAAGGCTAACCTCTTTGTTGCTCACGGATGGACGTCGCTTATTGTTCCGTGCAATCATCCAATCAACATTTTTGCTTTTTTAAGATAGAGTTAGTACCGTAAAGAAGTATAGTGCATTCAAAAAAGAAGTACAGTGCACCCAAAAGTAGGGGTTTATTTAAAGTTGGTGGACTTGGTCACAACCTTGATGCCCTCCTGGCGTAGGCTACTTGGCTAGCTTAGCAGTAAACAGCTGAAACACTGCGGTCCAGATCTCAGAAGGAAATGGTAATTACCCACTAACTCTAAACTATACCTAAGGATAATGACAATTCCTTCTATTTTTTGACAGTTATTTACATTTTTCATTTCTTTTGGGGGATGGGTTCTTTTCATTTCTGTGACAGGCTCGATGACAACTCCTGTGTCAGCACCGTGTTATGCACTTAATATAATACCTTTTTTTTGTAGATGGCAGTGTTGCTTTTCATTCTTTTCCTATATATAATTGCACCCCATTTCCCATAACATTGGCCGGCAACATTGTGCTACTTTTGTCAATAGCCTGGTCAAAAGTAGTAAACTTTGAAGGTAATAAGGTGCCAGCTAGAATGCAGACCTCATGTGACTAAATGGGATGACATCTGCATAGGAAGCTGTGAGACAGCTGATGACCCCAGGTCTCCAGAGACATATGATAGCATTCTGTAGGGCTGTTGCCATATCTTCGCTCTGGATTTCTGTTTTTGTCCCTGTAATGGTCATTTCTCTATATATCCCTATATCAGGGGTCAGGCAACAGGGGGCCCGCGAGCCAGCTGTAAGTTATATACAGTATATCATCAAAATTATCTCGGTTTAAATGAGAATTGGGCTTATACATTTTTCACAAGGAATTCATAGTGACTTATTTTACCCAGCTGAAAGTAAAAGATAGTAAGCCCTATATTCCCCTCAGAGCGGGATATTGCATCATTAGACAGCAAATTACCTAATTAGTGAGCTACCTGCATATTGAGCATAATGTGAGAATTGCAGCATTATATGTGCGGATTAATACCATTTTTGTATGAACATAATTTTAGTGGTGTACTGTCTGATTGACTACAGCAGTAACCAGAAACTCTGTAATGCATATTGCCTAAGATGATCATATACCACATACACTCTTGCCTTGCTTAAATATATTACATTACTCTAAAACATTTCAATGATGACCCCACCCAAATAGTTTTTGTATAACTTCAAAGGAAATCATTCCGCTGTCTGACAGATCATTTGCATATTTTAGTTATAGATTTCTTTTTAAATACATTTGCAAACAATTCTAAAAACCTCTTTTTCCTTGGTCATAATGTGGTATTATTGTGTGTAAACTGATGAGGAAAAAACGAAATGTAATACATTTTAGAATAAGGCTGTAACATAAAAATAGATGTAAAAGTGAACGATTCTGAATACTTTCTGAATACACTGTACACGCCTTTCTTGTCTCAATCAAGTGCATGAGTCAATTGTCAGAAAGAGACAGCACAAACATGGCCTACATGAAAGGTCAAGAAGGAAGAAGCCTCTTCTCGCAGGAAGTTGGAAGCCTCTGGAATAATGTGCTCTGGACAGATGAGTCAAAGCTGGAGTTGTTTGGCCGCAATGCTAGACGCCATGTTCATCAAAAACGAAACACTGCCTTTGAACAGAAGAATCTAATACCAAACATAATGCCATGGCGATGGTGGCATTATGGTTTGGGCCTGTTTGCTGCCTCAGGGTCTGGCAAACTAACAATTATTAAGTCAACCGTGAATTCCATATGAATTCCAGAGAATAACTGAGGACAGTGTGAGGCCATCTATCAAATTGGAGGATTAAGGAACGGCCGAGTAAAACACAGTTCTCAATCCTATCCAAATGTTGTGGGAGGGCACGAAGTGGGCCGCACATGGATGAAAGCTCAAACATGACACAACTGAAGAAGTACTGCAAAGAAGAGTGGGCAAAAATTCCTTTTTTACATGACTGTATTATGATTGAATTTGCATTACAGATGTACGTTCTAGATTATACCGCAACTGCACCGCCTATATGATGTCCTACAATACAGGCATGAGATTCTGATGATCTAAAAAAAAATAGGTATCAACCCTGAAGTAATCCACATTGATCATTCTCAAGCTATACATCTGATATCAAAAGAAACAACTCAAAGTGTCTATCATTCTGCTGATTATGTTGTTTCACCTCTAAAAGGTAACTGTAAAGTTTTCAAGTTATATGGACGGATTGACCAGCATGTAAAGAGTGTGTGTATGTGCGTTAGAGCCCTAGCCAATAGATAAGAATTCCTTTTTCTGTTACCATGCTGAAGACCAGAGAAAAGCAAGAAAATAACAATTAAAAGCTACACCTCTGACAATGAATGACCAGTCCGCACAAAACTTTATATGCCAAGGTTAATACCTGAAACTAAATCAATAAACATTCACAAGGCATTGTTTCGCAGAGAACCACTCGTAGTGTCTAACAAACAACAAATAGCCAACTCAGGTGGATGCATAGGCTAAGTAGAGCCTGGAGTTTTTCCTCATGAGAAAATAATCTTGGAACTAAGGTTTAAGTGGCTTGCAGTTGTTTTCAAAATAAAATAAACCAACTGTGCAGTACAACCCTGTATCCAAAAAGGATGTGACGCTGTGTAAAATGAGAAAAACAGAATGCAATGATGTGTAAATCATGTAAACCCTATATGTAATAGAAAATAGTATCAAGGCAACATATCAAATGTTGAAACTAATAAATGTTATTGTTTCTGGGAAAATACATGCTCACTTTGAATTTGATGCAAGCAACACGTTTGAAAAAAGCTGGGACGGAGGCACCAATAGACTCGAAACGTTGTGTAATGCTAAAAAACAAAACCAGGTGGAATATAACAAATAACTAAATAGGTCAACTGGCAACAGGTCAGTAACATGATTGGGTATTAAAGATGTAAGTCCAGAGAGGATGGACCTGTCAGAAGTGAGGATGGGGAGTTCACCACTCTGTGAAAGACTGTTCAGGCAAATCGTGCCACAATTCAAGAATAACGTATCACAATGTAAAATTGCAAAGAGTTTGGGGATCTCATCATCTACGGCACACATTATCATTAAAAGATTCAGAGAATCTGGAGTAATCTCTGTATGCAAGGGACAAGGGCGAAAACCAATATTGGATGTCCATGATTTTTGGGCCCTTAGGCGGCAATGCGTTAAAAACAGACACGATTCTGTAGTGGACATCACTGCATGGGCTCAGGAACACTCCCGAAAATCACTGACTGCGAACACAGTACATCGCAGTATGTAGAAATATTAAGTTAAAACTCTACCATGCAAAGAAGAAACCATACATAAACCACATCCAGAAACACCAGCGCCTTCTCTGGGCCCAAGCTCATTTTAGATGGACTGAGGCGAAGTGGAAAACTGCCCAGTGGTCTGACAAATCAAAATTAGAGAATCTTTTCAGGAATCATAGACGCCACGTTCTCCAGGCTAAAGAGGAGAGGGACCATCTGGCTTGTTATCAGCTCACAGTTTAAAAACCAGCATTCGTGATGGTATGGGGGTGCATTAGTGCACATGTCATGGGTAAATTACACTTCTGTGAAGGCACCTTAAATGCTAAACAATATATAGGTTTTAGAGCAACGTATGCTGTCATCCTGACGTCTTTTTCAGGGAAGGCCTTGCTTATTTCAGCAGGACAATTGCCAAACCACATTATGCACGTATCACAACAGCTTTGCTTTTTAGTAAAAGAGTCTGGGTGTTAAACTGGCCTGCCTGCAGTCCAGACCGTCCCCTATTGAAAACATTTGGTGCATTATGAAATGACAAATACAGTGAAGGAGACCATGAACAGTTGAGCAGCTGCAATCCTATATCAAGCAAGAATGGGATAATATTCCACATTCAAAACAACAACAGTTGGTCTCCTCAGTTCCCAAATGCTTACAAAGTGTTGTTTAAAGAAGAGCTGATGCAACACAGTGCACAGTTGCCCCTGTCCCAAAATTTTGGGAAACTTCATCCAGTTTCCAAATTCTATCTAGAATCTGGTAAACAACCCATTTGTCAACCCAGTAAAAACGAACGTCACCCTGAATTTTTCGGCACCTCCCCCACAGCAAAGAAAGGCCTCCACATTCAAACAATGGCCCTAAAGATACAAAATGTAATCCTATCCTAATTTAGTGCACTACATTTGACGAGCAGCCATTTAGGGAAAAACCTGGAGTTATTAGTGAGCAGCACTAAGGTGAGAGAATGTAGGTCAAAACCCAGAGCTGATCAATAGAAAGGCAAAGCTGACAAATCGAAAACCATTCTAATTGGCACTGCATCCCAAATGTTTGTTAAATGTATGTTTGCCAAAAGGCACCTGGATCCACACATTTTTTGAGAAAGAATTAGTGCATGTGCAAAATTAAGTGAACCCCAAGATGCATTGGTTCAATCAAGTAGGAAAGAAGAATCAGGTGGGTAAAAAGTTTAGTACCAATTGAACTAATCAAAGGAGGGATCTTTAGGAAAGAGTTTGGATGGGACTGATAAAGACAAGAAACCTGGGGCCATATTCACAGAACATCTTAAGGCTAAAAGTGGCTCCCTGTCAGGTCCTGGCTGGCGGCCTCCAGGCATCTCGATGTGCCTGGGGGCCACAGTCAGGGCCTGACCAAAAAGGTGCCTCTTAGCATCTCTGCGCTGCTGGTTTGATTGGCCCCAATTAGAGGAAGGTGCTCCACATTGCTTCTAAATGGGGACCCTATTTAAATTGCCCTTTTATACCTTCAGTTTGTAGGTTATTGTTTGTGCTGTTTGTGTTGTGCCTCAGTTTGCGGTTTACCTCTCCATTTGTTGTTACAATTAAAAGGATGTTTCCCTGTACTCACTCTGTGCCTCGTGTCCTGCCTTCCTTGAACCGTGACACTCCCAACGTGTTGATTTAGGATAAACTCCTAAAAACAATGGGACTGTGGGCCAAAAATTCTTAGACTAGCTGGATTTAGCATTTTAGCGCCTAAATCTGTGAAAAGTTAGGGGTAATCAAAAGGACTCCTAAGTCACTAAGACCAAATCACAAACAATCCGGCAGACCGCCTCGTAATCAGGTCAACATCTTAGAAACATTTAATGATACAGAGCTTTTAAAAAGTTATTGCCATAATCACAAGGGTATTATGATCATTGTAGAGCTAGTCATGAATGCAGTCACTTCACCAACAAAATAAACAACCCAATAACACCGGATATCAAGGTTGTGACAACCCTACACTACTTGGCCACAAGTAGACAAACTAGTAGTAATCTGTCAGTGGAATATTACATCAAACAATAAATGTCCTCTCCAGACTCCACAATTCATACGGTTTCCTCTTGATGTTCGCCAACTACAAAGAAACAAAGCCAACTTCATGGCCATAGCTGGACCACCAGGTGTAGTTGCTGCAATACATGGGACACATTATTGCACAAATTATTACATCAAAACATGAACACGCATTTGTTTACAAGCTGCCAGACATGTGAGGCTAACAATTAGCTGAACTTATACTTGACTAGTCAGTATATCATTTGTGGTTTCATGTTTAATCAGTGACACTTAGCCTACATTTTTATTCGAATATCTTTATTTCAAAATGGCAACATGATACATCCTTCTGCAGTATTGCTATGATTAATTCACTGACAGAGACCCCTCCCCTATCATCACTGTGGGTATAGTAAGTAAGCTTGTTCATGGAGCACGACATCATCCATAGCAACGGGGTCAAACACGCCAGTTATCTTAGCTTAAGAGCAAAAGGGTCAACCCCATTCCTTAGTAAAAGTTGATCTCAGCAGCTTTGTGAATAGGTTTTAAGAGGAAACTCTTAGCTAGAAATTTGTACTGCTCTTTGGGAGGCCTTTTAGTGGTAAGATGAAATGTTTTTGTGAATATGGCCCCAGGTCTGTTTGGTGTTACCCATACATGTGAATTCAAAACACACCATTCCGACAGGAAAGGAGATCTCAGAGGACATCAGGAATAATAATAATACACTGGATTTTCAGAAAACCCAAGAACAACAACAAAAACAAAACACAAAACAAGAAGAGACAGAAATTAAAGAAAGTAAATATAACAAAACTATGATGCACCACTGAAGCTATCTGAGGTTCAAGCTACACAGAGGGGAAAGTCAGCATAAACAAGTCAGTCTTTAAAGGCGGTGATCTGAGTCCATGGACAGCCTTGTAGGTGAGGAGCAGGATCTTATAATTGATGCGGAACTTGACAGGGAGCCAGTGAAGGTTGTACAGTGTGGGTGTGTTGTGTGTTCCCAGGGATTGGTGTGAGTGAAGACTCTGAGGGTAGTAAGAGCACAACAGTCCGGGGAAGGCTATACAACATTCTTAAAAAGATTTGAGTTCCATCCAGTCCGCTGTGAGGGAATTTTTTTTACTAATGGAGAGCATTTAACTTGGCTACAGCTTGGCCTAGAAGAGGCCAAACATCTTAAGATTTGCATGCTTCAACAATAACAATAACTGAATTAAAAATACATTCATGAGAGGGTTGCAAGGAAGAAGCTTCTGTTGTCAAAAAAATGACCAAACTGCATGTCTTTTTCAGAGACCACCTGGACAAACCTGAAGGTTTCTGGAAGACAGATGATTCCAAAATTGACCTTATTTGGTCACAATCAAAAACCTAATTTTGGGGTAAACTGAACTCTGCCTTCTACCAAAGGAACCTTCCCAAAATGCAAGCATGGTTGTGGGAATGTCAAGATCTGGGGCTGCTTGTCCTCCTCTGGATCTGCTCGACTGCACATCAGATTTTAGTTTTTGTTAAATAAACCGCTTTTGTTAATGCATACAGTTCTGAAGAACTAAATTCCATAGGTTTAAAATTAACATATGCAATTGTTTAAAGATGGATTTTGCATAGATCATTTTGTATTTTGATATGGTTGTAGGACCTATGTAGCTTTCCCCCCCAAAATGAAGTGCTTTTAGTGTTATTTTGCACAAAATCAGAATCTACAAAATTTACCACATTGTCAAGTTGAAGTTCAAAGTTTCTTTATCAAATGCACCGAATAACACAGCGTCATCCTGCACAATGAATCTCTTATAATGTGGCACACGACATCTACATAGTAAGAATTAAGAAATATATAAAGCAAAAATATAGTAATAATATACATAACAATGTAAACTAACAGTAATTTTAAAAAAAAGTAGGATGGAGAATAGGAACAATATGTGTAGAAGTATTAAATATTATAGATATAACAAGTATAGCAATAATATACATAATCATGTAAACTAGCAGGAATTTTTAAAAAACAGTAGGATGGGGAATATGTACAATATTGGTAGAAGTATTGAATATTATAGGTACAAACTGTGTGTAATATGAATGGTGCGTACAAAAGAATATTCTATGTACATTGAATGTACATGGAAAGACATGGAATGTTCATGTGTGATCAGTATGATCATATATACGTGTTGCTGGTTGAGGAGTCTTATGGCCAGTGGGAAAAAACTGTTAGTGAGTCTGGAAGTGTGTGCCCCGATGCTCTGGTAGCGTCTACCAGATGGCAGCAGTGTGAACAGACCATTGCCTTGGTAGCTGTAGTCTTAAGCTGTTGTCCATAAAATGTGGGAAAAAGTGGGAAAAAAAGTTTTGTTTAATTGTTTACGGAATCCTATGGGCCCACCACTCATGGGAGGAACCGCTTTGGTCGGGTGCGCTGCTATATGGGTGGCAGTGAAGGCCAGGGGCCTCGACGGACCAGACCCGGGCGGCCGGGGCTGGCTCTGGGGACGTGGAACGTCACCTCTCTGTGGGGGAAGGAGCCGGAACTTGTGGGGGAGATGGAGCGCTATCGGTTAGATCTGG
>JACXGI010005671.1:5826-27162 GCA_016801175.1 Esox masquinongy
AGGGCTCTTAGATCCATGAACACTGGTCAGCTAGTAGAGCCCAGAGCCCAAACTAAACATGGAGAAGCTGCGTTTAGCACTTATGCTGTACACAACTGGAATAAACTACCAGAAGATCTTAGACGTGCCCCAAACGTATCCATTTTTAAATCCAGGTTAAAAACACTACTCTTTTCACGTGCCTACAACTGAGCACTTACACTTAACCACACTGTTTAGCCTTATAGCTTCCTATGTTTTTATCCCATTTCTAATCTTTTTTTTTTTTTTTATCTTTATGTTTTCTTATTGTATTTCTATTATTATGATGTTTTCATTTGTTTTGATGTTTTAATTTGAGTATTTGTTTTTATGTTATTGTATTTTTATATATTTTATATTTTATTTTTCTTTGTAAAGCACATTGAATTGCTCCAATGTATGAATTGTGCTATATAAATAAACTTGCTTGCTTGCTTGCTAGTGGCTCAACTGCTTTCTTATAATCCCTCTTCAGTCTAGATTTGGAGGGGTGGTATCAAACAGATTTAATATTATCTTGTGTATTGCTTTGCAATGCAAACTGTGCCCATACCACCAGTACTGCCTGCCAATTAAGGACACTGTTTACCAATATGCTGCTAAAATACTGTAAAATAAAATAAAACAGACCAGACACCAGCATGCCTGTATTGTATATTTCTGACCAACACACAAGGCTGACAATTTTAAATATATGTATGTTGACCAATATTGAAACTTAATTCATGGTTTTGTATAGTTCTGTATAATTCTTGAGTTCATGAGTGACTCTGGATTCGTCTGCTCTAACTGTTTTCTGTCAGGGTTTCTACAATTTCTACAATTCCTGTCAACACCAGGTCTTAAATGGCATGTACAAGGTAAGAACTTGTAGTGTCAAATGAAGTGATCGAATGAAGTGTTCACAGCTGTCCTAATCAACCAATTTTTGCTGAAATTTAGGACAGCCTGCACCAAACAAAGTGTGAAAGTCCCTTTAGGACACATTATTGTTTCTAGATGAATGACAAGGGTTAGTTTCTCATTCCTAGTTGTACTGTAGGGTTAGGGTCAGGGTAACTGTTCGGGTTTCTTGCTGAAATTACATTTTAAGGTTCTGTTTGGTGGCATACTGAACTGTCTGAGGAGGATACATGCCTCTATAACTCAGAACTAGGCCAAAGGAAAGAGCACAAACATTAATAACCAAACAAGGGTGTTACATGCACCTCATATGGGGAAGGCTCTAATCAATCCAACCTGTTAATTAAATTGAGAAATTGCTAGCTAGTTACTTTTTGACACGTTACATTTTGGGGTATTTTATGCTTTATTACTTGAGAGAATGTGGGAAATATAGAGAGTGTGGTTAAAAAACAATAGGCCGGAAACAAACCCATGATGTTGCTGTATATTCGTAAATGAGGCAGCGACCTAGAATGCTACCCCACCCTCATCAGTAATGAGAATAACAAGTGTTATATATTGAGAGCAGGTACTGTTGTTAGTTGTTGCTGGCGTTCTCAAATAATGAAAAACACATTTGCTGGAAATTTGTCCATCACTACTAAGTCGGCCAATGAGTCTTTTGAAGGCTATTTGCTGGGATGAGGACAGTATTTTGGGGAACACGAGGAGGGTAATGATGGATAAGTTTGGGTCTCGCCAGCTCCCAAATAGTTTGTCTGAGCTGGGCTCTTCTAGGGCCAAATATAGCCCTGTGAAAACAAAGTTACACTGACCAGTGGAATGGATAGTTGTTTGCTTGTAGAATGGCTGTAGCTTGCAGCTATATTTTTACTGTTGACTTCTGGACTGTTGCCTCTTTTTTTCCAAAATACATAATTTTCAAATCAGATGTTTTTTTTGTGAGTCTGATTTCAACATTTGAAGTCTTAGTAATCTGACTGTCAGAACCTTCACATTTTCCATTTCATATGCAGCTGACCTGTTGCCAAGTCAGTGCTTTGCACCAGTTTCTGTATTGTGGGTGATTATGCAGAGTACTTAGCTGTGCTAAGGTAGAGTCTAAAATGTACCCGGAGAACAGTTGGTGTGGGTCATGCTTTTTAATTTCAGTCATGGGGAGGGTGTAGTGTTTTTTAAATCTAGTCCTGCTGTAATTGATAAAATTATTCATCAGTTACTGACCTCACTATAGACCAGATTTGAGTAATTGCTGCTATATTGCTTATAGATTAAATACAGATCGAACAAAAAGGCAGACAGGTCATAATCAATCAGATATCGATGGTCTGAAGTGGTCACAGCACTTAAGCAAGGTGCATTATTGCTCTAATAATCTGATTACCAATGCAGTTAGAACAGTAAAAAGTGATGTGATGTCATACCCGTGATATACGGTCTTATATACCAAGGCTACCAGCCAATCAGCATTCATGATACAAACCACCCAGTTTATAATTACGAATGAGTACGACAGATACTCATTCTGTTTAACAAGCTAAATCCTGTGTATCAACTAGTTGTTACATTGTACTTATATTGATTTACATGTATTCTGAGGTGTAATTGTTTGCTAATTCTCCTAGTTGGTTTCACTTCCTAAAAATGATGACCTGGTTGTCAGGATAATCTACTGTACATCTACTGTTGATAATTTATTGTAATCTACTTTGTCAGTTCACATTAATAACAAGTAAGTACCCCTCAAGATACATTTATTTTTGACTAGCCAAATCTTGTGTAACAAGTAATATCTACTTATGAAAATATCACGTTTACTCGTGCCTTGCAAGTTTTTTAATTCTCTCACTTTGATCGCACTTTCAGAAGATTTTTACTTTTCAAGATGGAAAAGAGAGAGGGAAATGGGAATGGGAAAAGTGGTATTTTTCCGTTTGCATATACAGCAAGGTTGTCACGATGGGTAGTGTACTACGTAAGTACACATTCATTAAAGATTGCCTCAAGATACATTTCATTTTAAAGCTGTTTTCATAGTTTTAAGTCTATATTGATGTGTTTTCTTTAAAATTCTGGGACTCTGATTTGTTTGATTATTCAGAGACTCTGATTCAGCCTACCGGGGGAACAGGTTAACAAGCTTAATCCTGCGTAACAAACAGTAATAACATTGTACTTGCAGATTTTATATGTACTCTGTTTTTTACAGATGGACAGATTTTTTATATCACCAGCTCAGGGATTCAATCCAGAAACTTTTCTTATTATCTTGTTTTATCTTTAGGCCACCTGCTGCTCTCACAGCAAAAGACTGTATAAGTGTATAACATTATTCTTTAGAAAGCATCACTTTCTTAGGGTAAATACTTTCCAGGAAGTAAGCTTTAAAATGGTGCTCTATTACTCATCAGTGTTGACACTTGCTTTTGCATATTCTTTTGGGGGCACGTGCTAGCAACCACTATGCCTGGAGATGTAGTTTAGTAATCACAGCCTTTTGAGTATGGGCCATAATCTCTCATCTCAGACAACCAGAGCACCCACAAGGGATCAAAAACTTTTTCAGTTGTTAATAATTAGTTGCAGCATAGAAAGCTGAATGTAGGTGAATTTAATGGAAACCTTTCCATTTGTAAAAATCATGGTGACAAGCATCATCATGCACTTGCGTAATAACAGACAGTAATTCCTACAAGTTCTGTGTTATTACACAATAACTATTAGTTGTTAACGTTTACTTAAATTATTGTTAGTGGAATTCCTCATGTAATTACACTCTAATAAGGACCCCAAAAACAGAGTTATACTGAATGAAATGTCATAAAGGCATCAAATCGTTGACACATCTTTTGCAATTCTATTGCTAATTGGTTGAACCTGAAAATGTTTGTAAAATAATAAAGTCACCTTGTAACAAAGCAGGTTGGAACATATATTGTCCTATGTAGAAACCTTCTCAAATAACCCTTTGGGATACCTTTTTTATGATCGCTAAAAAAATAAGAAAATTGTTCCATAAAGGATATTCAGATGTCCATTTGGGGGAACCATTTTGTTGGTTCAAGGGCTAAGGATTTTGAAAACCGCTTTTGCACAAATTCAAGGCCGTAGCAAAAATGTCATTGTGTTGCGTAATACCTAATAAATATTCAAGGGCACAAACTCAAGTAAACCAAATGTGAACATTTTCTCTTTCAAATCAGTTTACAAAACAATTACATATTTTCTAAAACCAATATTTCATTATCAAACTAATCCTTCACAATGGACTTTCATTTGTTTTTGTTTTTTGTTTTATGAGTATTATGAGTGTATTCTGACAATTCCCTTTAATAGTTTAATAGAAATCTCAGTTAACAAGGAAAAACTGGAGATTTACTTTCCATACATGAACTGAGTCAACGTCAGCCTTCTCAGACAGTTAGGGCTTACATGCTGTTTGATGGAAAAATAAAAATCCCTGCTGATTTTTTCTCTTACATACTTTATTTAACTCCATAAATCTGACCAGCACTTTCTAGCATCATCAAACACCTGAAGTTGGGAAATGTATTTCATTATGGGCGCCAGTATTGCAGGTTATTATAGCACAGCATGCTCTGCTTATTCTTTCCACACCCAGCATATGAATTACCACTAAAAGTATGTGCTTTCGCATGTGATTTCACTGAGGTCCAATGAGGTCAAATATTATTCGGACAGCAGTAGCATTCACTCTACCTGATGACAGGACATCTTCTCAGCAGTGGACTTTATGTGTCTTTTCATCAGGGCTATCTGGGGATGTAGGTAAAAGACCAGAACAAGGGGCCTCTGTTTAGGGTTACACTATACTAGACAGTTAGTCAGGTTACTTAGCTACTGCCAGCCTTAGGGATATTACCATAAGAGGTTGGAATGGAGTAGATGGAAGCAAGAAGAAACACATAAGAAGTAGCCAGTATACATGTTGGAAAGCACACAATATAAAACCACGAGGAAACATGACATCTGTTTTATATATCCATGATTCATTGGTTTGGAGCTTTTTATTATTTATTAGTATTATTTTCTTCTTACTTGGCACTTAATATAAACTGTCATCTGCAGAAGACCTGCTTAGGATTTAAATATGTATATAATAACGGTAGCCTTTATGAAGTGGCATATTCCATACGATTCAATCATATCACAACCATGTCTCCTTCTAGTCTGTAAATCTGCATCAAAGTTAACCATCCAGACGAGGAATGATTCATTGGAATGAATTACAGTTTACATTCTGCCATGCCGTAAACCATACATTTTCTAAAGATATCGGAGATATACGCTCTTAATAAATAAGTAATAAATCATGTAAGGCCGAAACAAAGCAATTTGAATATTACAAGAAAACTCAGTTATAGCACATGTTCTGTTTAATAAATGTTAACAGCCCACAGTGTGGAAAAAGTCGACATAGGGATGTTTGCCTTGCCAAATAACAGACAGAGGCAGTCTGCCTTCTATGAAATTATAGAAAGTATGAAATCCAAATAGAATTATAAGCACTATAATTATATAATTGAGAACATTTTTTAACTATTTGCTCACTGTATAAAATGTGCCACACAGCACGAAGGGACTTCAATATGCGGTTTCTAACCCGCAATGAGTGTTCTCAGCTGTTATGTATTCAATGCCCTGACGTATTAGCGAATGACAATGGGGTGATCTAATCTGAGACATAAAATAAGCAAATATACAGCGGTAGTGGGTTCTGTCACTGATCCCAGACAATAAATGAAATTTGTTATAATAAATATCCCCACATTTTAAGAGCAGGGGTTAAGGGTTTTATATTCGTGTTGAGCCTAGTGCAAGAGGTAGCCTAAATAAAACCTGAACTTATAATATGCTGATTTAACAGTATTAGCGATGCGTAGTTGGTTGGCCTGCATTTTTGACCATACACAAAATGTTTTGGTGTCCAGTAGCCTAACCTATATTTTATAAGGCTTGAAATCCACTGCTGTTCTATTATAATGAACGCGGATGACCTGACGGGAGTACCACAAATCGAGGCCGGTTTAATGTCATCAAGAATTTTCACAGATAGCCAATTCTAAAAAGTCGGTGTGTAGTGCGATAGCGAGTAGGGCAAATACGGATATTGCAAATTTGTATTTATGGCGTCTGGGAATGAACAGGAAATTGCGCATAGGCTTTCATGGAGGCTAATAGGCCCAGCCTCGGAGCTTTCCAAGAAGCAGTGCCGCTTGATGTTCTCCTCCCTCGGCTGCGAGTCAGACGTTTGCCTGTTTTACGTAAAGGGGGAATTCTTCGCTATGGATGCTCGCTGCGCTCATTCAGGTAAACCACATCTGCTTTAGTTTAAATCCCATTCGCTATATCAGTGCTGTAGAAACACAATTCGACATTCTATAGAACGAAACCACCATATCGTAGGCGACTTTGAAGCTATAAATTGCAGTGAGGTGCAGACTTGTAAATTCCATTCTCAAACATGATTTATGTCATGGAATCAGTTAGAGGGGCTCAAAGACAAGTCAAAAACTTTAAAGTGTATTACACTTCAGCGTAGTATTTTTTAACCTGTCAGATGTAATGCAACTTGTCTTTACTGTGTTGCTCCTGAAGGCAAATTCCGGTTCGATGGTCATTTCAGTATTGCTCCTCAGTAAAATTGAATTGCATTACATCTGATCAGACCATATTATCCAATTTCCAGAGGAAACTGTCATTCATGTAGTATTTATGTCTCTGACAGGTGGTCCACTGTGTGATGGTGACATTGAGGATACACATGGTGTTCTGCAGGTCTTTTGCCCCTGGCATGACTATGACTTCAACCTCAGGACAGGACTATCAGGGACTGGCTTACAAGTGAGTTTGCCAACCAACTCTTTTGAAAAGATAGAACAATATTCGGTTTATCACCATAGTGGAAGCTTTTTTTGTTTTTTTTCCAGAACGCTCTATGAATTCTATTGTTTCAGCAGAATAACTATTTAACATTTAACTTTTATGTCAATCGTTTACATTTATCTTTATTGTTTATTGGGCCTGGTCATCCTTAACACAGTGGAGTTAGAAAATTCTTAGTTTACTGGCCACATCAAGCAGGCAAGTGACATTATGAAAAAAAAACAAAGCTATTGAAACAAACAATACTTAAAATCAACCTGCAATAGAGTGTTCTGTAAAATTTGACAAAGGTTTTTGTGGTTTGGAGTGTTTTATTTACACATATTAAACATGACTGAATCTCAACTGACCACAATGAAAATGAGTATGAAACAAATGAGAAAAATCAACACTAGATAAAAATGTCAATTTTGCTGTGTACCATACAATGCACATCTGGTTCACGCATACTCTATCCTGTTCTTCTACTCTCTACTCAGCGAAATCACAGCATATACTAATTTGATTGACAAAATGAAGAACGTAAACTGTCAGTACTGTATTTATAACTTATTGAAAGGAATTCCAGATACTGAGGTATACTCTAATATACTCAGACTAACTACCCATGGAGGTGGTCCAGCTGCTTGTAGGTTGCCTTTTTGAAGTACCAATAGCTCCGTGTTGGTATGTACTTGTGTGGACTTACTCAGTGTTGTGAAATGTGTATTCCTAATCAGGGTAGTGTGTGAAGAAACAAATAGGCCACGGCTACGCTGGCAACTGATTCTGCTGTTAGCGTGCTCTCCGCTCACGGTCAAGGTGTTGTGTTTCTTCACTGTTTTTCAGCTGACACATATCCTTTTGTTTTATATGTGTTTCTCTTTTTTAGCAACAAGTGTACGACGTCAAGCTGGAGGATGGCAGTGTGTATGTGAGGCACGCAAGCCCTCTCTCATTACAGCCCCTCTCATCAGACCAGAAGAGCAAAGCTGCTGCCTAAAATCTGAAGCTTTTCCTGGACTATCCGTATGGAATTGCCAGTTGCAATCCTGGCAATTTTTTAAAAATGTATTCAACACACCTAAAACATCTGAGACATTCCAACGTATTTATGATTATGACAGACCTTTTTCCAGTCTGACGTGGTAATGTTGTACTTGGGGTCATTATCAAGAGGATCGTCTGAAGGGAAGTGATATGATCTTAATGTAGGAGTGTTTTTTTGTTGGAGACTGGGACGGTAGCCATCCATAGGCTGTGAAATAGAGAAGAGTTAGAAGGCTAATCTTGATTTAGCGATCATGCATTCCACAGACAGTACGTATTAGCCACTGTTCAACGTTTTATCCCCTCGCCAGTCCCAACCCAATACATTCCAAATCCTCGGTGTAACTGGCTAGGGGAACCTGCCAAGGTATAAGCACATTTTGTATTTAAAAATGTTATTTTAGATTTTAAAATCCGACTGTTGCTTTAAGGTCAGATGGAAATATAAATGTGTCGAAGAGTGTCAACAGCTTGTCTGCACAACTTCAAATGTACTTCTGTAAAATAAGGAAACAATTAATGACAACAGACATGCACAGTCCCACCAAAAAGTCCTGAGATATCCTAAACCTCGTTCTAACTTCTCTCTTCCAAGAGTTTTATTATTTTACCTTAGCCATTTAATGGCTAAACACTCTCCACTATCTGACCTCACCAAAGTGTTCACCACATACAGTGGATATAAAAAGTCTACCCACCCCTGTAAAAATGCCAGGTTTTTGTGATGTAAAAGAATGAGACAAAGATAAATCATGTCAGAACTTTTTCCACTTTTAATGTGACCTATAATGTGAACAATTCAATTGAAAAACAAACTGAAATATTCGAGGGGGAAAAATGAAAAATAAAAACCTTAAAATAACCTGGTTGTATAAGTGTGCACACCCTCTTATAACTGGGGATTTGGCTGTGTTCAGAATTAACCAATCACATTCAAACTCATGTTAAATAGAAGTCATTACACACCTGCCATCATTTAAAGTGACTCCGATTAATCACAAATAAAGTTCAGCTGTTCTAGTAGGATTTTCCTGACATTTTTTAGTTACATCTCAGAGCAAAAGCCATGGTCCACAGAGAGCTTCCAAAGCATCAGAGGGATCTCATTGTTGAAAGATATCAGTCAGGAGAAGGGTACAAAAGAATTTCCAAAGCATTAGATATACCATGGAACACAGTGAAGAGTCATCATCAAGTGGAGAAAATATGGCATAACTGAGACATTACCAAGAACTGGACGTCCCTCCAAAATTGATGAAAAGACGAGAAGAAAACTGGTCAGGGAGGCTTCCAAGAGGCCTACAGCAACATCAAAGGAACTGCAGGAATTTCTGGCCAGTACTGGCTGTGTGCTACATGTAACAACAATCTCCCGTATTCTTCATATGAATGGGCTATGGGGTAGGGTGGCAAGACGGAAGCCTTTTCTTACAAAGAAAAACATCCAAGCCCGGCTGAAGTTTGCAAAAACCAACATCAAGTCCCCCAAAAGCATGTGGGAAAATGTGTTATGGTCTGATGAAACCAAGGTTGAACTTTTTGGCCATAATTCCAAAAGGTATGTTTGGTGCAAAAACAACACTGCACATCACCCAAAGAACACCATACCCACAGTGAAGCATGGTGGTGGCAGCATCATGCTTTGGGGCAGTTTTCAGCTGGAACCGGGGCCTTAGTCAGGGTGGAGGGAATTATGAACAGTTCCAAATACCAGGCAATTTTGGCACAAAACCTTCAGGCGTCCCTTAAAAAGCTGAAGATGAAGAGGAAGTTCACCTTTCAGCACGACAACGACCCAAAGCACACATCCAAATCCACAAAAGCATGGCTTCACCAGAAGAAGATTAACGTTTTGGAATGGCCCAGCCAGAGCCCAGACCTGAATCCAATTGAACATCTGTGGGGTGATCTGAAGAGGGCTGTGCACAGCAAATGTCCTCGCAATCTGACAGATTTGGAGCGCTTTTGCAAAGAAGAGTGGGCAAATATTGCCATGTCAAGATGTGCCATGCTAATAAACTCCTACCCAAAAAGACTGAGTGCTGTAATAAAATCAAAAGGTGCTTCAACAAAGTATTAGTTTAAGGGTGTGCACACTTATGCAACCAGGTAATTGTGAGTTTTTTTTTATTTTTCCCCCTCAAAGATTTCAGTTTGTTTTTCAATTGAATTGTTCGCGTTATAGGTCACATTAAAGGTGGAAAAAGTTCTGACATGATTTATCTTTGTCTCATTCTTTTACATCACAAGAACCTGGCATTCTAACAGGGGTGTGTAGACTTTTTATATACCACGATACATTTCATCAATGCCTTTCATTTACCTATAACATTCTCCCACAAACAAAAGACAACTAAAGCAATAAACAGTATCTGCATAATTACTGCTACAGTAAAAAGCCATTGCTTTGCCTGAGGTTGTAAGGTTGTGTGGTTTTGAATGATCAGAAGCAGAGGCGTTGCTAGGATCACAATACATTCGGGGCTTAGTGTTTTTCCCTACTGACATAATGACAAAGGGGGTCATGCATCAGATGAAGCTCAGGACCTGGTTCAGTAAAGACTGTAACTGTTGCTACTTTTCCTGCTCACGCTCTTCACTGGCAACCGTGTTAACTACATCTATCCCCTATATGTTTTCATTCTGACATTACAGAGTTTGCCAAAAAGTTGTGAAAGCATGGCTTGCCGTTTCAGTTTTCCCAGCTCCTAGCCTCCCCTGTTGTTCAACTTTATTATGATTATATTACCATTGGCAGTGAGTGCCAGTGTGGAGAGGACCTGCGCTTCATATTTAATGATTCATCACCTAAGGGACAACGTTCATTGAGATGAGGCCACTGTGTTTGGTAAAGCAATCACTGGGTCCAGCGCAATGGTCTGGCTTATAGGATCCAAGAGTGTCTTCACATTTTGTAAATCAAGACATTTCCGAACAATCTGTTGTTTATTCTATTGGATTACATTTAAAGGTTGTCCTTAGGCATCAGGAACACATCACTGATGTCAGGACTTTGCAATGTAGGCTATTGACTCACTTTTCTCATATGAAAAGCTATATCTTTGTCATGTTTTTGCTGATGGCATATATATTTTAATATTTAAAATATATATGCCAATCACCAAGGTATGTCTAATTTTAACACTCCAGTACAATAGAATATTTAATTTTTACACAGAAAAACCGGACATAATATCTACGAAAACATTTACAGAAAATGTTTATTTACAATTACTCATGTATTAGTCAACTTCATACGATACACAGTTTACACCAAATTAAACGTATAAAAAAGAAAAACAAATGGGCAACAGCATGCAATACATGTTACATAAAGATTCACAAAGAATATTCAGGAATTGATTTATAGAATGCATTATGGGGGCCCAGGTGAGAGAATGGTGGAAAATGGATATTCCATAAAAAGTGAGTCTTCCTGAGAGTGGTCATGTAGTACAGGAGAAGACAGAGTGCATAAAGCACTCATCCTGTTGATACTACATCCACACTCAGAACTTGAGGCCAAGGCAAGCCTGTGAGTCACTCAGCAAGCCTAGTAGCCTGACTTTTGAAGGGAAGAAAATTGTGACCTTTTTTAAGTGCTTATTATGGGAAATGTACAGCATACACTTGTCATGGAAATGTTAAAACCTGAAACATTGTCTGGAATCACAGAGGATCATGTAAATTTTCTTTTTCTTCTGCCTCAGAAATGTTTTTTTTCAATCTGCTTTCTATTTCATGGTATATTCAACACCAAGTTTCAGAATGTTAATCGGGAAAACCTATGTCATTCCTCTGTTGATGCTAATGAGTTAGCAAACTTCCAACAGTATTTTTTTAAATTCTTTAAGATCTTACAGATTTCCTTTGAAATCTTCTCAAGCCTATTAACATTGGCTGTCTCTCAACCTCTCTCACAGTTTCTTCATTAAACATCGACCAGTCAGCTTGTCAGTGGACTTTTCCTTTAAATTTCCTTTAAACTTCCATGTGTATACCACTTGCTTCCACTAAACTTCCATACCACTTGCTTCGGATAAGTGATGGCAGTGAGGCCAAAGACTACCTTTTCACCCCTTTTTATGCTTTCAGCTCCCTCTAATTATTAAAATCCATCATAAGATAATCACCTCCCTCCCTTACAAGACTCATCTGGATGTCTTTAGTGTTACATGCTCTACAGTTGCCCAACAGCTGTTGATGTGGCCCATATCTCTCACCTCACACACTACTGTGGTTAATGGGAGTTATCTTTTCCCCAGGTGGACCCAATTATCATCATCTTTCTGACAGTGTTTATGCAACTATCTTCCTCAAATAAGCAATTTAGTTTGTTTTTGTGGGCTGCTGGACTGTCCATTCCAAGAGTACTTAACAGGCCCATGATGGTAGAGGTCATGGATAATGACTAGAGGACCATAAACTATCATTTCCACATGTCGTTTTCCAGAGCTAACTGTGCAATCAATTTTTATAATCTATTTGATCTCTAAGTGCAAATGTTCCATTTTTTTATAACACATTTTTGGCTGTTGCTAGATTCAAGTCTGTTTTAAATCAGAAATCTTTTTTTCTGTACAATGAACTGTGCAGTGTTTTTAATTTATTTAGTACCCTGAGGTTTTCCTGACTGACATTTCAGAAAACACCTTGAAAATGTAGCTAATTTAACAGAAAGGTCATTGCAATTTTGAATGTATTTGACCACAGACATCTGGGACCTAAATGATGTCCAAGTGCAGTCTGGAAATCCACTTGTTTGGCTGTTTATGAAAGCCTCAGTCAAACTCTTCAAAGTGCCCTCTAGAGTTTAAATAATTAATTTCCTAATCAACAACAGAGCTGGAAATGTACATGCATGCCCTGTTGGCTTTCTCCGTGGTCCACAGGCACTCATTTGTGTTTGGATTAGTTCAGCTCTAGGAGCCCTTCAGTGGTCTGAAGGGACCCACAGCCACCCACTATGTAGATAAACAAGTTTGGACCTATTATCAATGTGGAACTGTGCTCCAATTACTTAAACCAATTAAATGGGCCTCTTTGAATGTCTTCCCACTTGCCACTGTAATGCCAAAGCACTTGGAGAGCCCCTGAAACTCCTACTCAATCAAGGCTAGAAAGATGGTATGGTCATAATTGGTTCTTTTGAGAGACTGTTTAAGATTTATTCAGCCACAATGCATTTTCCCACTGGGAAAACATTTGTAGAATTGGTCCTGTGATGGTCTAAGGTGCAAGTTAACTCTAGTAACAAGTTGTTATTTAGCTGCTATTAGGTAATAGTACAGCTGAGATTTTTCGGGGATATTTACTATTTTCTGAAGCAATTCTGTTTTTATTGAACACGTCTTTCTAAAATGTATTGATGTCATGCAGTAAGATATGAAATAGAACTTGAAGCAGAATGCAGAAATATCAAAAATATATGTACACCTGTGTAAAACTATTAGAGGTTATTCACTGTAGTAAAAAATGCAAATCGATCTTGTGCAAACATCCTTACAAACATATGTCACTGCCAAACTTACTGAAGGATTTACCCCAATTACCAGCAGTACCTAGTGCAGTATATCGGCTCATGACAAGCCTTCCCTAAACATGAAGTCTGAGGAAGTCCACTATAAGCAACAGGCAAGATGAGGCTGTAAATAAGTGTTGCCTTGCACATCGATAGACCAATCAAATATCATTCATAGGTGGAGCTCCAATGGCGCTCGCTAGTTCAGTGTGCTAGGTCCAAAAGTACATTAGGGTGTCTGGGAAATTACTGATTTAAACCTACCCATGTCGGTGTAGGCTGTTTCAGTTATCACAGTGCACCTCGAGCTCTGCAAACTAGCATACAACTAGCAAACAACTCTCTGCAAAAAGTTTCCCACCCATTCAGAAAATAATCACTAAAATGTAGTACCAACATGCACGTGGGACAGGGTTCTTGAAATTGAACTTCCAATAACAATCTTGCTGTCAGCAGTCCACTCTGCTACTTTTTGCAATACAAAATTCCCCAGAACTACAAGATAGGAGTGACATTTATGTCATTTTGGAGGTATAGTTATGTGGAATTAGCAAGTCAGATTATGATTTCAAAAGGCTCTTCAGTCAAAATAAAACATTTTTATTGCACTTCCAGTGACAAATACCCCAACGTTTTGATAAGGGATGTATGTGTTGCCAAGGGCTGTGGTGCATATTCCAGTTAAGTTAGAGAGATCTTTAGTTGAATCTCGGTTCGCTAAAAAAAAAAGCTAGAAACAGGTGTTAAGAAATCTGATCCATGGCTGTCAGAATTCTTTGCACCCGACTACGTCTTGCCTACACCTCTTAATGGTAAAGACAGTTTATCGGTTTCTTGAAAAGAGTCCTGTTGTGAAGGTATCTGTTAGAAACAAACCAGATCAGTAGGATCTCATGTGCCTCTGTACTTTAGATTTCTAATGATTGCAGTAGAAAATGTTTGCCGGCTATGAAGAGTTTAGCATAAACTGACTTTTACAGTTGCAGTGAAGTAATGAATAGACATGAAATAAACAGCCGTAATGGTTAATGCTTAACGCTAGAAATCCAAACTTGATTTCTCTGAATTAGATTTTCTGGTTTCATTCATAAAAGCCTATTAATGGCAGTTAAATAAACATCCTTTGCTGTACTGATGAAATCTAAAGAAATGTACTTCTTTTAAAGATGTAAAAATGTATACAGATACTGTATTTATTGCCAATGCCTTCAAGTATGTTTAAAAAAAAATTAATGTTTTCATTTCTTTCTTTAATATGTCATTTTGCTGGAGTGATGACTGTTTCAAAAGAGTACTTTGCTGTGTTTAGAGAGTTCACTTTCAAAATCACAAGTGTAATCCAACTTGACATATTCTTCTTTGGTTGTGAGAGGACATAATCTTCTTCCTTTCTAAACCAAAGACCTAGGAGTAGATTATAAGGCATTAGGATTCAAGTCTGTGGAAAACTCTATACACACCAACAGGGTTACTATTGTGTTCATAAAATAAAAAAGTTAAACTCACCTAATGGCAGATTTACTGCCGTTCCTGAGTCCGCGTCATGGATCTCCTCCTGTTAGAGGAGTTGGATCGGCGTCTTGGCGACCCAGATGGATAGGTCACAACACGGGTTGATCTTCCTTGGACCTGGAGACCCTGTGCCTCTCTCATGTCCCGGGCCATCTGAGAGAGGGTCTGGCTGGGGTTCGTTTGGAGACGTTGAAAGAGACTCTCCCTGGTCACAGTCCTTTCTGGGCAGCTGAAGGTCAGAGCAATGCCGGCATTTGACTTCATCTCTCTGGAGAAGCCGTCAGAGGTACCATCGAAGCAGCGTCCGATAGCAATCTCTTTTGCCACCCTTGGGTTCTGGTCTGTGACCGTGTAGATGCCATAGTTGTGCCCTAAGGGGTCGACTGGGGCCAGCATGCTGAAGGCATGGGACTCATTGTTCTGTGAAGTAGGTGGGTGCTTGGTGAGGTACTCCTGTAGCAGGCTGTTGATGCCCACCCTTCGACAGTTGCCCTGTGGGAGGACTGATATGAGGGACCTGTCAACCGTGGCTTGGTCGAATAGCATACCACTGCACTTGAACTCAAGGCAGGCTGCCGAGGTGTTGGCCACATGCATGTCACGGGTGCTGCGGATGTCTCTGATGCCGTACAGCTGACCTGCGGTCTCAGGGTGGGTGCCTCCATGGTTCTGTGATCTTACCATGACCTCCTTTTGCCCCTGGATCTTGACCTTGATGAAGCAAGCCCTGAACTCCTGAGGGTTGGGCCACCAAGATAGGTAGTCACCTGTCCATGACGTTAAGTCGTTCTCTTGGAAAGGTACCACATTATATTCGTATTTGTCCTTTTCCACACGGAAGAATCGGAAATGGTTGGCATCGACTGGAGCGTTTTCACAGGCTATTAAACTCTGATAGGGGTATATTGGCCCATTGGTCTCTTCGAAATTATTGGGGTTGGGTTTTGCCAAGTTGATTTTGAAGGCTGTTTTCTTGAGAGCTGGATCACTGTGGTCTGAACGCTGGTAGTCTATCTTGTCTAAGTATGGCTGAGAGACTCCAATGATGTTTGGGTTCATTTTCGGGGTTGAGGGAGCTGCCTCCAATTCTTCTCCGCCCATTATACCAGTGACATATGCGGTGTAAGCATCAGGCACCTGGGCGTCACAGAAGGCCGGCAGGCAAGCTCCGTTGGGTCCAGTTATCACACTGTCAAAGCGACCCCATGCCCTGGGGTTGGAGGAGAAGCCAGGTCGAGGCTCCAGGTTTATCAGGCTGATCACCACACCTTCCAGCTGCTCATTGTTCAGGAACTTGTCACTCATATAAGCTCTTACTTTAACGTAGCAGCGGCGGTTTTCAGGTACGTCCAAGTTGAAAAGTCGACGCTCCCTGATTTCCATGTTACCTATGAGAAATGTGCGCTCCTCTCGTTTGCCCCTACCCTTACCACCAGATGTGGCCGAGGTGTAGTGAAAGTCACTTTCCTCCTCCCAGACTCCTGTGTCTGGGTTGAGCGACCACAGTTTCATTTTGGGAATATGCTCTTGCATTTTGACGTGCTGTGTGTCTAGGAGTACTTGAACCGCTCCAGTCCCCAGGACTTCCTGGTTTGCCTCATCTCTGAAGTCAACGGAAAACATCCCGTATGTCCTGAGTGGAGACATGTCACCCTCACTGTCCACAAAGTTGAGGTCACCAGGCGCAGCAGCAGCAGTTGTGATGTTCCTGGGGTCAATGAAGGTGACACTGGCTTTGACCGTACCTTCGTATATGTCCCCGTTGTTTCTGTGGAAGGAATTTGGAGGTATGACAATCTCTCCAATGGGATCCTCTCCTTTGATTTCTCCTAAAATAATGGTATTTGTCACTCCAGCATTGATATCAATAGGTTCCTGCTTTCTCATCACCTTCACGTCATGGTAAACTGAGCCCCCTCTTTTGTCGAATATAAACACCTTAGGAGTGTCGATGAACTTATTTGTGGGATCTACAAAGTTCACCACCAGCCTCTTTGTGTCGGGGGTGACATTGAGGGTGAAGCCTCCTTTGTACCCTGTGGTACCCACTCTCTCATTGCCAATGTACATATGCCCAAAACGCAGTGGTTCATTGTTGTCCGCTGTGACCACCCTGCCACGCACCAGCACCTTGGGTTCAACACACTTCTGGCAGCCACACTCAGTCACAGCCTTAATCGGCAGGTTGTAACTTCCGCAGTTGATCACCTGACTCTCCATCTTCTGGACCCCACAGCAGTAGCCACCGCCGTCCCTGCAGCGAAGGTCGAAGTCCGGGGAGCCTGCACACATGTTGTGGGGGCAGCGGCCAGCGTTGTAAAACTTAGAGTCAGTACCAGGCTGAACACAGTCCATGGGCAGTCTGATGAGGTGGTCCTCAGGTGTGGGGTTGCATGCCGGCATGCCCCTAGCTGTGGAATACATGTAAACACACACATGTATTGGCATGTCGAAATTAGTTGACTAATCATAGAAAAACACAGTTGCAAACGGTCCACTACGTCGTGCCTCACATTCATCACCCAAATTGTTGAGATTTTTTTTGTTTCGTAAATGGCAGTAGTGTAATTGCTTGTAATCAGTATGCAATTACAAAACTTATCTAAGGTTATGGGGGTGGGGGGGGGTTGTGCTTTTCTTGCATGTACAGTATCTGGTAGCAAACCTGTATTACTAGATTGTGGTGGTCAAGGTACTATATAATTCAGGTACATGTTAAAGGCTAGTAAATGTGTCTGAAACACATGCACCACACCACACACACACACACACACACACACACACACACACCCACCCTCTCTGTCCACATGGTTGACAGACATCCATGATTAACTGAGTTGCACTAGAACACATTAATGTTGTAATGGGGTAATCAGATGTGAACTTGAGGAGTACATTTGTTGACCAACCATCCAACGGGAATTGGAAAGAAAGGACTCTTGTTTTTCCAGAATGAGTAATGACTAACGTGCATTATATCACAGTTGAGTTCATCCTCCAGCATTCCTGTTAAACATCCCATCCTCTAAAATGGTAGGTTATTACTGACACATGGAAGTGTGATTAGCCCAATATGTCATTTCTAAGACTGGAAATTGCCAGGGAGGTCATGATAAGATATGGTGAGGATACCTAGGTGCTGAGAAGTGTGTGTTTTGATCCTTTCGCAATTGCCATTATATCAAATGATTTTATTGCATTCCAGTGTTACAAACATATTGATCACCATTTGTCTGCTGAAGAGGGACAAGAGAGAGCAATGAGAATATGTTTTTGATCAGTCATGGAAATTAAAGTGCTGAAAACATTGGCTCCCTTTCATTTTTGTCATTTAGCAGACAGAAACAAGTAGGATTAAGTGCCTTGCTCAAGGGTACAGCTCTAGATAATTTTTTACTCAGTTGGGCTTGGGGATTTCAACCACTGACCTTTCGGTTACCGGACCAATACTCTAACCACCACCTGAAGCCATGGCTGTAGCATAGACTGGGGCAGCTGGGAAACAGTTTAATGCCATCAAATCTTTGACACCACTGGCCCCTTTTGTACTCTTTCAAAAACGTATTCAGTTTAAAATGAACATCAATGAATATTACTTTCAAAGTTAATTAATTGAATTGTATTAAGTAACTGGAGTGTAGTTTAGTGTTCTACCACCTCTAGTGTTGGCCTGTGAAGCTAATTGATAATTCTTCACCCAGAGCCTTGTTGTTCCATGTGTTGCTTTGTTTGAAGGAGCAAACCTTCCAGGCTTTAGTGACTTAGAGCCAGGACAAATCCTCCTGTAGGAGCACATTCACTCGTAGACTATTTTTGTCAATCTATATTGAACTAACAAGCAGCTGGGGAATACACACAGGTGCATCTACCCTGCGTGGAGCTGAAAACAAACTTGTACAAAAAAACATACACATACAAAGAAAACATACATATACAATTTTGGATACCACTTAATAGAGGGCCCTCTATGGATAATCTCTGGGTAAAAGAATCTTTATTTAGAAACGGCTGCGTTCGACCAATATAAATATGGAAAACCATACTGCTCACGGTGCTGCCAGAATCTGGGGGCCTTGTTATTTGGTGATCTTATTTTCCTGAGGTGTATGTTTTTCCTTGTAACAGATAAATCTGCTGAGGTTTTTTATTTATATTTTAAAGGCAATATTTGTACTGAAATCATTATTATTATTATTAATGTGATCGTATTGTTGGGTGTGTTGGGTCGATACATACCAATAACGGTGAGGAATGCTGGGGAAGACTTGATGCTGCCTGCCTGACTGCTGGCTTTGCAATAGTAATGTCCGGTTTGCTCTGGCTTCAGGTCCCTCAGCACCAGATCCTCTTCATATTTGAACACATTTCTGTCCAAAAGTGTCCCATTGTAGTACCTGAAACCAGAGATGGGCAGTATTTATTTTGCATGTATTTCAATGTATACATATTTATACATATAATTACTAGTATTTTGGATTTGGATTTCACAGGTTCAAACTACAGTCATGCATTTTCAAAAATACCTTTTTTTGGAAAAGGTATTTTTTAAACTGATAGAAATGTGGTCTTATTCAGTGAATAAGACAACACTGATAGAAATGTGGTCTTATTCAGTGGAGGAGCTCTTTTATGATAATAATAATGAAAAATAATGCATTGCAAGTGTTCTGCATTTGCATTTTGGTCATTAGTGTGTCTAGACTGGCTTATTAATAGTCAGTGCAATCAACTAAAGTAAACAACCACTGATTACAGTCACAAGAGGTAAAAAATAAAGAAAATAATTACCATTACTGAGAATGTTGTTGAGATCATTTTAAAATGAGTTACCTGAATTTTAGATACATACAATTCTTTCTGAAAAACCTCAAAAAACATATATAAATTGTTCTTAAGGGTTATTTCTAACTGTAATTTGTCACTGTGAATTATAATCTTCCAAAATTCTGCCTGGATTTTAAATTAGCTGAATTACAAAGCAATACTTACAATTATTAAATATTGTAGCCATGATTAAATGAAACCTGGAAGACTGTTTTTGGCAAATTACCAAACATATGGAATTTTTTACCAGTAGTATTTGTCGGGCATGGGTGACCCTGTAGCCTTGCAACATAACATCACACGTTGTCCCTCGTAGCGCACCTTATCCTCTGGGTGCTTTATAACATATGGCTTCTCTGCAAAACAAAACAGCAGGAAACAGATCCCAGAAAATGGACTCAATGACTATTGTGAATGGTACCTTCGAGGCAGCATGATCCCATAAAAATTAATCAAGCCTACAGTTTAAACTGTTGTTGGTTTCTGTCCTCCTGAAAAATGATTGGTGTGGGATTATGGATAACATACTGCCCCTCTGACTGCAGGTTTATTTATTTAGTTAGCATCTTCAGACTTTCCTCCAGATCTGCATAATTGTCGATTTATGTGTCCAAGTCTGGCTCTACTCAATGGATGGGTATGTAGACAGACTGACAAAATAAAGAACATCATTGGGCTTTTGTTTGTTCAATGTTATTAAGCGTGACTCACCTGCAGACTTCAGGACCGCTCTTATCCAGGATGACATGGAGCTGTTGCTGGAGGTGTAGACCATGACGGGTGCAAACCTCTCCTTCCTGATGTAGAGCTGGGTGGGGGAGCTGGAGCAAACCCCTGGGAGCCTGAAGAGGCCCTTGGAGTCGGTGCGGGTGAGGATGATTTTACGTTGGCTAGCCAGGGCTATTGTGGCTCCTGCCAGAGGCACGCCGGTGATACTGAGAACCTCTCCCTGAAGCACGTGGCCCGCACACACACAGCGACTGCAGTCATCACTGGCATGGCCCTCTGGACACTCAAGCTTACATTTGGCTACATACATTCAGTACAAACACACAAAATACAATCCATAAACTACCCAGATAGTAGCTTACAACACTAAACGTTAAGCTAGCTAGCTTCTGTAGTAAAAACGATCACAGTGAAGTTTTAATCCGTAGGCCTGCTCATTGTTCTACTCGAATCAATGTTATATTGAGCCCTCTCAGCTAGCAAAGGTTCCTTCTCCAACCCCAAACTTACACGGACACGGAGTTTCCCCACATTTCTGGATTTCACCCGCTCGTCCAACACACTTCACAGTTTCCGAGGATCTCACACAGGTCCTCCTCCTAACCCTGCGACCTTTGCCACAGGTAACGGAGCATGAGGCCCATGGACCCCACTTAGTCCACTCGGCTAGTCAAACAAAAGAGAAATGAAACATAGACATTAACAATCCAGATAGTACACAACTTTCACAAAACTGTAACTGTGTTGCTTCGAGGAAGGGTAAAAGGAAAGATGGAGAACTATCACAGACACCTACTGTCAGCCATTGGCCAATGGAGGAAAGTGTGCCGTAACAGCTTTGTTAATGTGTCAGATGGCTTGTTACTCTCTATCAAGATTGGAGAGGC
>JACXGI010005671.1:27262-45926 GCA_016801175.1 Esox masquinongy
TACTTTCAATGGCTCTACTGTGATTATAGTACTTTCAATGGCTCTACAGTGACTTACACGCCCGGCCCGGGGGAATACCTATGTGAGAATGTTGTACAACAGCTTATTGTTCAGTACCCTTGCGCCCTCCAAGCTCATCACTAAGCTTTGGAACCTGGGACTAAACACTTCCCTCTCCAGCTGGGTCTTGGACGTTCAGACAGGCTGCTCCCAGGTGGTGAGCGAAGGCAACAACAGATCTGCCAGACACCACCATCAACATGGGGGTCCTCAGGGGGGACCACACCACAGTGTTAGGCCTGATCACAGTTACAGTGACAGCATATAGCGGGGGTAGGCAACTAGATTCAGCCATGGGAATTTTTCCAGAGCTAATGCTTGTGGGGTCAGAACATAATCAGGCCCGCCGATAGGGGGGGACAAACGGGTCTGTTGTCCCGGGCCCAGGGTAGGGGGGGACCCAGAACAGACATTGGGTTGACATTAAAGGGCCCATCTAAGATTATCTTGTCCCGGGCCCAGGCAAGACTGTCAGCTGGCCTGAACATAATTATGAAAGTATATCATAATGTCTTATTTAATTTGGGGCAATGCTTGTGTAGGGATATCCTAAACCAAAAGAAATTCTTTGCTAAATTACTAAAGAATTTCTTTTTTTAAATTAAAAACAAAAATACTGTTGGAATGGGAGGAGTCAACACCTGTTGTTTACAAAACATGGAACAAACGCAGTACTTAATTTCAGTTTGGCTGGCAGCATGGAAATTAGCTTGCTGGTCTTGAGGTAATTGATGACCCTGACCAGGAGAATGTCCCTTGGCAGTGGATGAATATCTCTTGGCTGTGTGGTGTTCACGGCAGATGTTTGCCATTGATATACATTAGGGCTAAGTATAGGCTGTGTTGTCAAGGCACCTTCACATGGCTGGGTGACGCACTCCCTCCTCTCCACGTGACGACCCTGGCAGGGGGGCGCCAGCAGCAAGGGCAGCGGCTGGACACTCATACACTTCCTCTGGCGTACCTGGATGCCCACGTCATTACAGGCTGTGGCAGAGCACGGGCCCCAGCCTGCCCAGTCCGTCCAATAGGCCTGAACTGAGGACATAGAGACAACACACAGGGGGTGAGTGCTCCACATAGCAATACAATGGCTAGAACAAGCAGAAAGAAAGAGGATCTGTCATTACCCAAAAATTGGACAACAAAAAAACGTATCTCGGGAGTAGGGGGGGGGCATGTTTGGAGGGGTGACACGGTGGCAGGGAGAAGTGGGAGACTTCTGTTCAGTTTTTTGTTTATTTTTCTTTTTGTTCGTTTAAGTATTTTTGTTTCTCATCTGTTTTTTCTTTTCATTTTCTTGGTTTTTTTTTTAGAAACAACAACATCCGTTTTTGAGTAATCTCCGGTGTTGATCTATCTTTGGATGTCTTTAAAAAAAATGACTTGCAACGGGAAAAAGACAAACAGAGCATCAGTGGTGTACCAGAACAGCAGCGTCAGACAATGCACCTTCCCTGCGGCTCTGTTTTGACTCAGTATCCAGATCCATAACAAGGGGCGAGGGGGATAATTGGCCATCTCCTCACTAAACGCGACTCTCCCCTGAGCACAGTATGGCTTTAGAATCCTGAAAACAAAGCAATGAAGAGACGTACCTCACAAGCCGTGGGAACGGGCTGTGGTGGTCTGTAAGTACCTGGCGGGCACTGGAAGCGGACATGGTAGTTGGAGCATATCCGTCCATAGGGCTGCTCCTTGTTGATGCACCAGAAGCCCTTCTCCAGGCTGGAGTGTGTCACCTCGCCCGTCTCGCCCGCGGCCACCCAGTCCGTGGTGCGGGCTTCCATGGCAACAGGCCGCACACACACCCTCTCCCTGTAGTAGAAGCGGATGGCCTCCAGCCTCTCGTAGTCTCCGTTCCCCCCCGGATGGTCGATGTTGAACCAGGACGTCCATTCAGTCACGTCTGCGGAGCGTGCAGACAGAGACAAGATAAGTGTCACGACAGCGGGAACGTTTTCAGCTTTAAGAGAGGAGTCTGCTACTGCCATTTGTTTCTGAGTCGGAGTAAAAAGTAAGAAGGAGAAGCAGAAAATGTCCCGGGGAGCCGGCATTGACCAAACTCTTTCCAGCCTCATCTCAGGCAGGCAGATGAGAAGGAGGGCAGGAAAAGAGATATGCTGTCTAGCTTTGGTCTGCCACATGTTTAGCTCTAAGTGTTTCTAAAGATGTGAAAAACAGCCTCTGTGCATTGTTTTAGCAATATACCGTAGATCTTTTTATTCTCTGAAGAATAGACAGAAGAGAGATTAAGTATTGGGGGACGTTGTTAGGATGGGTGTTTAGGTAGGATCTAACAAAAACACAGTGACGTCTCGTCTCCAGTCACCAGGTCTGAAATGACCCTAGCAGGTTAACAGCATTGTCCCTTTTCATCAGATTGGTCATTCAAAAGAAGTAGACTCAACTGAACACTGATGACACAGTACAAACAGGTTATTTCATTCTGGAAATCACTAAATACTCATGAAATGAATTTTAATGTGTTGTTTTCATTACATTTTAGTAATGTAGTAGATGCTCTCATCCAGAGAGACTTACAGTGAAGGAACAGCACTAACAGTTGTTCTCCCTGGACCTTGGACGTGAGTGGACTTATCCCCTAACATGCTTTGCATGGTTACTAGTATGTGATCAAACTGTCCATATTAAATGGGTGGGAATGCCTGGGAGTGTCAGTACATCCCAGGAGGAATCCCCTCTGTCTGGAACAGAAGATAGCGGGAGTTCCTTCTCTTTTTCATGTTGTATAAGTAGACCAGGTGACATTAGAAGTGATCTCCCTCACCTGCGGTCCTCTGTGGCTCGGTTAGCGTGTTGGAGACAAGTTTGCTGCTTCTGTCTGTCTGGCTCCAGTTCCTGAATAGAGAGCTGTTCCAGATGGGCCCTGGATGGGGAGAAGTACACCATGAATACCCAAATACACCATGACCGGATTTGCGCCGCTGCTCCATTACCACACGATGTAACACTGTAACGGTGACCTCAGGAGCTCTGCTCAATGGCTCCACCACCTTTTTACAACGGGGAGAACCTGATTTATGGGGGTGAAGGCACTGCAGTTTCTGTAGTCTGTGGAGCAAAGTGTCTGAGTGGGTTCTTGGAACGTTCTCATCAGGTTGTCTGTGTGTCTGTGAATGTGAGAGGAATGTCTGTCTCACTCTGTGGGCCGTAGTTAAAGCCAACGGGAAGTGTTGGGGTCAGACACCCAATCTCAGTGCACTCCCCCTGGGATGCCTGTTTCCAGATCGCCAGGCTTTGTGTGGGTGCCGCCAGATTACAAAGACATGCCTGGTTCTCTTTTATCGTCACTGCTACCTAACTTGGTGTCAGCAATCAGTCCGGAACAGCTCTATCTAGATGTGTTTGAGCACCTGATGAAATGTACACACACTCACCATCAGACACTCATCACACGACTCCACTGTCTGAGCACGTTCAGTGCCCTGCTCCAGACATGCAGTTTTCTCAGCCCTCAGCTAAACACTGTCCAGTCTCATTAATGACCCGGGCCATATGGAAAAGCACTGTGGTCTGATTTCAGCTGAGGCCCCCTGTTTCTCTTTCCCTTCCCTCTGTATCTCTCTCCCCTGCAATCTCCCTCTCTCTGTTCCTCATTTATTTCAAAACAATCAAGAGTTGAGGAATGAGCTGGCTCCTCTATAAAGGAAAAAGGTGATGAAGTAGAGGTTGGGGGATGGCGAAGGGGAGGTGGGGGGAGGGGGGATTCAGAGAAGGAAAATAAGAAGGACAAGCAGAAAATTATTCTTTATGGATTTTCAATGAGCCATGGACTAGAGCTTGCATTCCTTTACTCTCTGAGGGAAACTTTGTATATGTCCAGTGGCATAATAGTCTGTGTGTGTGTGTGTGTGTGTGTATACACACTTATTACTTGTCAGAAGGCCTCACCCGAATGTTAACACAAAGAAAAGTAGAAGTTAGAACATCTTCCCATTTCTCACTTGTAAAAAGAAGGCTTTTTTTTAAGCTTAGGATTTAGGTTAAGAAATATGGTTAGAATTATGTTTTTGTTACGTTATATTATTAAGGCGTATTTAGGGTTTGGATTTTGCGGTTAAAGTAGGGTTTATGATCAGGTTTATTTTTATTTTATTAAGTCTTTCTTTTAAGTATACTAATTCCAGTGTGTGCCAGCTAGGTTGCTCACGCTGGCCCCCAATGAGAACAAATCTCCGTTAGTAAATCCAACACGCTGAAGAGGTCCTGGTGAGACACTGCTGAGAGGAATCCGCTCATGTTAGGCCGTTTGTTACAAGTGACTCTTCCAAAAGACATTGCCAATATGCCGTGCACCCCCCCACCCCCCACCCGCCCCCGCCTTGCCAAACCATACGTCATTCCTGGGCAATGGTGTCTCACTCTGGCAGTCCCTCTGTCATCTCAACATCTGCCTTCCCTTCCCTTTCCTCCTCTGTATCTGCGTCTGATCTTATCAGGCTGGAATGGCTCATGCAGCAACGCAACCCTTTGATATTACAAACAACATGTTCAAAGTTAAAATAATTATAGCATGACAACACAGGATTGGTTAGTACTTGAAATGCCAAGGATAGCTGGTTAAAACTGCCATCAATTTTCTTGTCTCACAGAAGTGGAATAAGGTGCAAAATGACTGTTAAAAGATTGAGAGTCACTTTATTAGGTGCATAATAGCATTAGGGCATTTGATTTATTGATCCTTATTTGATTATTATTATTTTATTTGAGAATGAACACATCAGACTTCTGTCTTCACACATGGTTGGTGTGGAAATGCACTCACTTTGTCTACAGTGGTTAACTTGGACTATTTAATGTTCAGTTGAGTGGCTTGTTAACACTGTGTGAATTTGAAGGCCAGGGTTTTTATATGTACAATCTCATGGTAATGGTATGTGAGCGGCTTTACTTTGTGTAAATTGTGTTGAAACACATTGGTATGTGAAAGGAAACACACAACCACTTAACCGCATGTCGTCCTCTGTTTGAGGTCCATACTCCTGGTTAACCTTCCCTAACAGGGATGTCTTCACCGCAACCCTTGTAAAACATAATCCCGGAAGAAGGTACTGGAAAAGGTACAATCCCATGTAATGGAAACAAAATATAAACAACAGTTCTCGTCTGTCTCTGTGCATATTATTAAAGCCCCTTTTTAAATAAACCTACCGGCTAGCTTCTCTTCAAAAGGTCACCAACCAGCCACAGGATGAAGGGAGAACTTTCAAAAGGCTGCTGGCATTTCCACGTCTGCCCAGGCATTGTCTTTGTAGCTATACTCCACCCTCTGCCCATGCGTGGCCTTAGCTTGGCCGTTCTGGTGTCAATGTCTGGTGTTCCTGGGTGGTATTGTTGTGCCTACTGGGCTTTGGACATGATTCTGGGGATGCCACTATTTGAGGCATGGGGTCTCCATTCTCATCAAGCTGCTGTTAATGCAGTTATGTGTGTACAAGCCACAAAAGGAAAAAGCCTAGTAATAATATAGGTCTGTCTAAAGGCCACTCTACTGTTGCCTTTCCAGCCATTCCACTTGGGTGTTTTCCACAACAGAGAAGCATGCACACTTAACTGTTGCCAGATGCTAATATAAAATTCCAAGAAAATGAACAAAATTGATTTTTGAACCTATGAAGATAGGTCTGACACGTTTCTCTTGCTATTAGACGGTAGTCCAGCCAGATTTAGGTTGGAAGCGACTCTGGCTTTTTAGCAGGTCTGGAGATTATTTAAATTATTCCAGAGGTTTAGAAGAAGAATGTGTGAAAACACTTCTGTGTTATGAAGTGACAGCATGAATAGTCTTCTCTGAGCATATCTGCACATAGTATTGATGCAGATTTCCACAGCCCCTCACATGTGTTTTAACAGGTGTATACAGTGAAGTGTTAAAGTGCTGGAAACATCTTTCACAGAGCTTGGCCTTATTAAAATGTAGGTAATATGGAGATATTTCTTCCAAATCTGAAGCACAAGAGTTTGTTGCAAACCAATAGCCTGAGAAGTAAATCCTCCTGCTTGATTTTATGAAAGTAGATTTAGGCCCAGAAAAACAAAATAAGGGGTTTACTATAAATTTCTCGTACAGTATTTCTGGTTTTACTTTACATGTGGCGGCCAGAAGACCCCAGAGAGACTAATAAATCGTCCCCACAAGGAAAAAGGTAATTCCCGTCTTAGGGGTATGGTTTAGGGTAAAACAATTGGGGTTAGTGTTAGAATTAGAGTCAGGTTTTGGCATTTGGAGTTAGCTGTTAGAGCTAGGTTAGGTTTAGGCATAAAGGTTAAGTTGTTGAGGCTAAGGTTAGGATTAGGTTTAGGGCTCGGAAATATTGAAAATTGATTTATGGGTTTCAAGAATAAAACCCATTCCCACAAGGATAGAAAAAAAAATGTATGTATATGTATGTGTGTGTGTATATGTGTGTATGTGTGTGTGTATATGTGTGTATGCGTGTGTGTATACTACATATATAAATACGCAGTATAAGGTGTATAATGTGTATTTGAAACTGGGTGATAGCCTTGGGATATGAGACTGTATTCCACAGGTATGACCTCAAATCACTTTTTACGGCTCTAATTGCATAGGTAAACCACATCTCTGGGTTTTGTGATATATTGCCAATATACCACGGCTAAGCTGCTCCAGGTACTCCATATATCACACCCTCTTGTGCCTTGTTGCTTAAATATATTACGTGTGTGGATGTGCTCCCCTCTCTGAGTTAATGCCGTGGCCTTGTAGACATGTTGAAACTGCTTTCTTTCTGTGGCCCGGTCTCCTGGCTGAAGTGTACTGTATTGGAAGGATCAGACAGCCTGCTCTCTCTCACTTTTCCTCCCTCCCCTTCTTACTTCCTTAGCTGCATGACCACTTGGGAAGCCATTGACTGATTCTTGGTCGGCAACATCTGTGCTCCATTAACTTGAATACAGTTTTGCCTCTGGAATTAACTAATGATGCAATTCAACCACAAGATTTGGGGGGATTTTAAATAGGATAACCGAGGCTTTGTGTTCCTCAATTTTTTTTGTAATGCACAGCATTTAAATGAATGAGTTAATGCCCTATGAGGTATTTCTCCTTTAAAGTGCTTGCCTGTGCTTCTACAATGGCTACACAGGAGCCCTAGAAATAACTGCTTGTTAAGCACTAGCCTGATCCTGTCACAGAAAGTAATGCTATTTCACTTTTCTCCTCAGACGCTGACCTCAGCATTATCCAACGGGAGTGAAGGGCCTTGATGTGGTGGTGGATCAGAGGACACGGAACTCACTTTGATCCCTTTCTTCTCCCTCAACTTGTCATTAAAGTGAATGGGTTTGACATCCTGGTGTGGTGACTGTGCTTTAGCTGGACCCCTGCTCCGTCTGTGGCCAGCACCTGGAGAACTAGCAAGTCCCTCTGAATAAAGCAGTTTTGCACAGGGACGCCACTGGAGCACTGAGACTTCTGGTTCCAGTTGGCCCACCTCCACTTCTACCCGAGACTGGCAGAGACAGGGGCAGATTACTGTTCATTACGGGCAGCCTGTACAACATCTGGTTATTTCAAACATTCCACTAAGACCTGGGACTTAATTTAGCCTGACTGACTGAGCTATGTCAATCACAGTGTTCCGTCTCGAAATAGCCTCAGCAGTGCCAACCATCCAGGAGCTGAGCAGCTGTCTCCTCCAACAAGGGAACAAATTAGACATCTCTGAATGCTGAGCACATTGAAGGGAAGGTGTGTAAGTGAGAACGAGAGAGAGAGACAGAGAGCAAGAGGCAAAAGAAAACAGGGAGATGGGAAGCCCATTTCACCTGGCAGTTACTATACGTGAAAAATTGGTCTTGCGGATTTGTTGTTACTGGTTTACTTTGTGAGTGTTGAGTCCCACAAGGATGTCTTTAACCACTGGGTAATATGTTGTGTTGGAAAGGAGACAAATAACACCCACAACCCATCTGTCACAATGTGTTGGTCAGTGAATACATGACTGTCAAACAAATAGTCAATATGTCACTGTTCATGTACAGTCAAAAATGTCCAGCAGAAGAATAGAACGGCTATCCATTATAATCACTACAAGGATATTGTGCAATTAACCCTAGAAAATAATTTGTTGGCACTAGAACAGAACATCTCAACATCCATAAGCTTCTTCTTAACATGACAGTGTTGGCGTGTGGTGTTGCTTTAAGATCCAATGGAGGGATAACCCTGCTGAGACAGACAGCATCCCTGTGGTGTTAAACAATTATCTCACCACTAACTCCTCAGTGGCCAATACTGGTCCAACACTGACATCCACTGGGATCAGCAACTATCTCACGCTGCAGTCTTAGTGTGTGTAAGTATTTAATCTTCATAAACGTGTCTATTTTTTGTTTGTTTTAAAATCTAAGATTTTCCTCAGCTAGAAAATGACAAGCATTCAAGCACTGACAGAGTGTAGGAACGATGAAACTAGGTCAGAGGGTTGAATTGGCTCTTATGGACTTCTCTCATATCTGTTTTCAATAATGAGTAATGCTCACCACAGTAACAGTTGAATGGCATCTCAGACAAAATACAGTGGCACAGTGTCATTGATTTGATTAGACATTTTAATAAAGAACCTTCTCTGAACTATTCTGAAAAATAAGCTAAACAAACTAGATTTACTGATGTAATGGTGGTGTTCTTGCCTGCTGGATAAAGTTAAAACTAGTGCTGTTAAATGCTAAAAATAATTAACCACGATTAATTGCATAATCGTATGTAGCTAATCGCGTCTCATCACAGTTTTAATGTGTTCAAATCACACTTCTCAGTTTTAAAAGCTGTGCATTACGTTATAGGCATATTGTGGATTATTGGAAACTATGGACAATGCTTGAATTGGAATTAAACATGAGCAGGAGCTATTTCCAAGTCAGTCCATTAGACCTGGGTGTCTCAGACCTAAACTTTCTCCCCTCAGATTACCACAATAACTGGCAATGTCCATTTGTAGCCCATGTAATTCTAAATGGAAGTTTGCTGGTCTCTAATCCCATAGTTCAACCGTCTCTACCATGACATCATTGCCGAAATAAAGACAGTGAGTGTGGTGGCTATAGAAAATAGTTTGCATAGTGACAGTTTTGAAGTCATCAAATACCGACGGCTGTTTCGTCAGTTTGCAGTCAAAAAAAATAAATTGATGCTAGCTCCCCTAAATGTGACCTTTTTGAAAAATGGGGTCAGAGTTAGGGGAGGCACCGCTGGCCGTCCCGTTCATTGTTGTTTTGGAGGGAGACGGAGGGAGATATTCTCATTTCTGAAACGGTCTGTGAATCCTGTTCGGGATTCTTCCCATACAGGTCGTGAGTAAACACAATTCACAACATGAATGCCTACTCTCTGTTTCTAGAATTGAGAAAAGGAGCTGTGAAGTTCTGCGGACAGCTTCGGTATGAGTCAAGCACCAAAAAATGTATTGGTACACTTGCAATAATATATATATATATATATATATATATATATATATATATATATATATATATAAGTGATGGTACCTCACTCCAGATCACTCCCAATCAAGTCAAGCACTGACTGTGAATGATTCTATGGTTCAAAAAAGAAAAATGTAATAATGGCAACAAAAAATGTTGTGTTAAAGGGATAGTTTGACCTATAATCATATTCAACTTATGTTCATCTTTCAATTTAAAGTAAAAATAGCCAAACTAGGTGAAACACTGTGAGTTTGGTCACCATGCTTAAAAGTTTCAGTAGTTACCTTTAGAGGTTTAATTGATGTAAATTGTGCAAAATCATTTTAAAGTCATCGTGAATAATTAAGTCATAGTTGATAAAGGTTCAAAAACATTGGGTTGGGATAGTGTAGTTAGTATAATCATAGTTGATTAACGTTTGAGAACGTTAATTTGGGGTAGCCTAAATATATAACAGAAGGTTGGTTTGGTCTTTCTAGCTTGAGCAGTTATTGTTTTAGAGTTAATTAATGCAAATTATAGTTAGTTGATAAGTGTTTAGGCAGTTTCAGTTGGCATACCCTAAACATGTGAAACAAAGTTGGTTTGGTCCCTCTAGGGGTAATGAACACAGTGCAAATTTTGCTCATTAATAATTCATCAAAATTTACTAGAATTTCAATTTAGGATAGCTTTACACATTTAAAGTTAATTTAAACTGTGTGTCTGTATCCCTGTGGCTGTCATTTAAACTGTATGTCTGTATCCCTGTGGTTGTCATTTAAACTGTGTGTCTGTATCCCTGTGGCTGTCATTTAAACTGTATGTCTGTATCCCTGTGCCTGTCATTTAAACTGTCTGTCTGTATCCCTGTGGCTGTCATTTAAGCTGCATGTCTGTATCCCTGTGGCTGTCATTTAAACTGTGCATCTGTATCCCTGTGGCTGTCATTTAAACTGTGCGTCTGTATCCCTGTGGCTGTCATTTAAACTGTGCGTCTGTATCCCTGTGGCTGTCATTTAAACTGTGCGTCTGTATCCCTGTGGGTGTCATTTAAACTGTGTGTCTGTATCCCTGTGGCTGTCATTTAAACTGTGTGTCTGTATCCCTGTGACTGTCATTAGAAGGTGCAATCTGAGACTTAACAAAAAAATGTTAAAGCTCCCATTCTGGGTTGGATGCGTAATATGGTGTTTATATTACATAATCTTTTGGTAGAACCATTATAATACCTTAGCTAGTCATAACATTCCAAGTTTGAAAGCTGGTGGTTTTGATGATAATGGCTAGAAATTGGCTCATACTTGACAGAACACAATTTTCGAGGATTCTTTTTGGCTACACAGCGCCACTTTTACTAGCAGTGGCCAAAAATCATGGATTGCATCTTTAACTTATGCACATTTTAAAGGCTTATAATTACAAATGTAAATATTGTATTGACATTTCAAATGGAAGAAACTCAAGTTGGGTCCGTCTGAACATATTTATGCTGGTTTGAGGACAATCTCTTGTAAGGTTTAAGTGATAGGTCTAGCATTTTAGTTTCTCTTCCCATTCAAGTCTATGGTATTTTTTTTACCATTGAATGCATTGGGAGATCAATTAAATATATTGTTATATCTTAAAAAGTATGAATACTATCAAAATTATCTTCTCAAGCAAGGGTTTGGATATTTGAGTGTTGGTGTTGATAGCTTTTATTGTTTAGGCTCCAGAGGGAGGTAAATGAAACAAATAATTAGATAAACAAATCAATTGTAAATAACTTTTATCGATAATAATCTTTTATTTATGTTTTGATGATTTCTTTAATCGTCTTATTATTTGATTTCTTTCACATGTTCTAGAGTCTAAATGATAAAAGTTCAACATGAACCCAACTCTCAAATCTTCAAACTTCTCCAATTCTTGTTGCTTCAGAAGATGTTTTTTTTTAGTTACACTATTATTTATTAATAATAATAAGACTATAAGAGAAATCTAGTGTTTTTCTTTGCCTTTGATGTGCTTTGCCTTTGGCAAGCACACCTAATTATGCTGATGTGCACAGAAATTGTGAATCATTTTCATAGGATATGTTGAAAACAAAATTTACATCTGTGGAAAGATTTAAGAGTGTTATTATTTTCACATCAAACAGCATGAGTACATTAACTTGACTTACCTTGAGCCACAGTCACTTGCACCAAGAAAGACAAGAGTGTCACTTTGCCAAAGTCCCACATAGTGTCCCTTTCACAAACGTGGATGCCTTCTTACTCTGTGATATATAGTAAAGTCTGGAAGAAAATGTTTTTCCCTTAAAAATGGGAAGCTATGGTCTTTGAGTGTTCTCAGGTGCGAATGATACTGGTTGGAAACCTGCTCCTGTCCCCAACCAACAAGCTATATGAGGATTTGGAGCAAAACTGAGCACAGCAGTTTAAAAAGAAGAGACACCCAAAGATCGGTCCAATCCAGGCCCCCTCAGCTTACCATTGGCCAGTGCGCTCTTACATTTGCCCCCCCCCCCCATATCACTCCTAAGAAAGGCAGAGGAGGAATGGGGGGGGTAATAAAAGGGTACCTCAAATAAAAGGGTTTTAAAAAACTTTCTGTAAAGTAAGATTTAATCTGTTCTGTCTTCATTTTTCCTTTCTTTGTAATGTTTCAGGCCTTTGACTGAAGGTTGTATCCTGTCAGAACAGGTGTTTAGTTAGCAACGGAGTACAGAGAAAACATCATAGTAATACCATCATTATGTCTTTGATGATGTTTGTATCCAGAACTCATAAATACGGACTGACATTATCACACGGTAAATGCTCCGACTCAGTGTAACGTGATTGATGACACTGTAACTAACAAGAACCAGGCCAGTCAACTGCCTAACAATGGCATTCATATTGGCCTTAACCAAAAATACACACTTGGCTTGACAAACACTTTGTGTCATTCCATTCGTCAAAGAGACTAAAAAGGTATGTTAACTTCTTTTTCTTTTAAATTGTCTGGACAGATATAGCCACGCACAGAGTTTTTGAGCGTTCCTTTAAACCGGCATGTTCCCTTCCCGTCAGAGACCGTGACCTAGAGCAGAGCTTCACATTGTTTGTGTACTTGCAGACAGCATGACCATGCCAGATGGTAACTTTAACAACCACTGATTGCACAATGCTATGATGCCAAATGAGAGAAGTGGCGTCATATGGCATGCCATTTAACCAAAACTCACAGTGGCTGCCTTCAGACAACACACAGTCTTTTTTTTTCAATAATCCTATCAGATCATGTCATCTGATTTGTCCGAAGGCCGATACAGCAGACAAAAAGACATACGTAAACACAACTAAAAGCATGCTTATGAGATGACCAGTGCAAATACATCACTACCAATTGTAATGTTTAGAAAAAATAATCCATACAAATGTGTATAAGAACCCTGATCTAGTCTACCGTCTCACTTTATTATTAGCCTGTTTGTCACATAGTTTCCATATCAATACAATCCAAAGAGGCTCTGAACTACTGAACTGAATTGGAATGTGCGTATTCTCAATGTAGCATTAGTAACAATTAGAATTTAGAATTTAGAAATAAGTCTCTCCTACCTCCTAAAGACAGAATTTGAACATTTTTATACTATTCATTAAGCATTAGTGACAGACATGTTCAGATTTCTGCACATAAAAAATGCCTTTCTGAAACCACAGATAAACAAAATAAAATGAATAACCATTACATGTTTATCTGTACTTGATAAGCCACTGGGCACTTCCTGTCTGGATAGGTTTAGCACATTTGTGTGTTAGGGGATTATCATTCCGTCGCATAAACAGTCCTGTACCACATATCCATTTACAGGTCTATTATTAACATGTTTAGAAACAGGAAAGAATGATGAGACTTTCTCTAACTAATTACCCAAAATGCACCTCTCTTGTTTACCACATGCTTGGTTGTTGTAAACCAATAAACCAGATACACCTGTTTATTTTCTTCAGCTTTCTTTACCATATATAGCTCTCAACAGAAGAAAACAGACACACTGCCCTAAGATTAGCAATTTCTGTATTGCTTACCACTTTATCACAACTGAGCATTGTTAAATTTAATGTAAAATGGCATTCTTGTCGGCCTCCTAAGAATTCCTACCTGATAACAGCAAAACTAACTTGGAGTGAAAACTAACTGCAAGTTATTTTTGAGCATGAACAATTTTACACAAAATAATGTATAGGTGTGATTAAATATATATGTGCATTTGTTTATGATTTAGAGACTTGACACATGGATAAAATTAAATACTTCCAAAATGTAATGGTTCACTGTTACAGAGGTTTTTATCTGGCAAAACAAAGGGGGATTTGTTAAATGCCCTGGTTGCTTTATTATTCAAAAATAGAACATTAAATTTAAAGTGTGTCATGAAGTTGGTGGATTTATTGATCGCCTTGCCACTCCTTGGAATTCACCCTGAGAGTTTTATCTGCAGCACAGGTCAATGTAGGGCATTTCGAGGAAGTTGGGTAGGTGCATAGGGCTGGTTTCGGATTCACTGCATATTTTGTAGGACATTAGCTCTAAAAACATGTTTGCAATGAGCTTGCGTGAATTTTCACTCCAGTTCATAAGTGCCAATATGTGGCCCAACTAAAACATACAGCTTAGCTAGACTCATTTAATTATAATATTCATGTAATTTATATGCATTAGGTGCCAGACCACAGCCAAGTGAAACGGGCCAGAGTAAATTTGTTTATTTTTTACTAAATTCAAAATCATTTTGGACCTTATGGGCTCTTGATACAAATGTGTTCCTTGTGAAGTGAGGTACCTATGTGCCGAATATCATGATGCGCCACAGCCTGTACAAATTTGGAAAATGCCAGATCTCTAAGGGACACAAAATGTACTGCACTCACATGCTTAGATCCATAGTCCCCTCCAAAACTGTATCTTCAGGGTAAACATGGCTTCCAAAACTAATGTGGAATGGATATGGAACTGAGGATAATGCAGACAAATGTTTTGATTCCATTCTCGCAACTAGCTTTACAGTGGACCATTATTGAGGAAATCAGTCTGCATATAATATAATCTGTTTGATCTGTGCTAACAGTCTGAGGCTTTACATGGATTTATGCAGTCTACAAAGTTATGTCAGAATTTATGAAGCCTCCTGGCAGTTTCCTTTACCAACACAGTGTGGATTTTAACCCCTGTGGAAGTTGAAAAGCTTACCTTTAAACTTTTCAGCTGGCATTTCTACCAATTTTCCCATAGCACTCAAAACAATTGTTAAATGGCATTTTATTTAACAGAGTTAACTTTATACTGCAGTATACAATCAATGAATAATTATTACAAGGACTGAGGAAATAGCAGTGTCCGCTGAAAAAATAATTGGTGGACAACTGTTGAAAATAATGAATTCTTCAATAAGAGCAATGTGATTAAGAACCTAAACAAATTGCAGTTAACTCAATGGTACAAAATACCTCTTGACATAACAAACATCAGTTTCTGGTGACGGAGGAGGGACATCTCTGAACTTGGCAAACAAGAAATCAAAAAAGGTGAAAGTTGGAACTCGCATGGAAACTCCTCAAACCATTTCCAAAGCAGACATCTCAGACCCACAGCACATTCTACATATCATGTTTCTATTGTATTAGAGCAGACAAAGCAAATTCTGGCTAAGGCGCAACCTGCTCCAGTATATAGCCATTGGAGAGATACCCCATAAACAATAAAGCACAGTAACAATCTATAAAATACAAAACATGACTATGTGATCCATAGCGATCTAAAATTAGGATGGGGGGAGAGTATAAAGTAGATGTTACAGTTCTATAAGACAGTCTGTGCCTGGGTATTCTGGCAGGTTCAGATCGTATTTCTTCTGGATGTCATAAGGCAAGAAGCGCCCCGCCAAGTAATGCTTCCCCGTGAAACTGGTGGCGCATCTCTTTGGTGCCATCAGCGAGATGAGGACCTCTGGATTGATTCCATCGGAGGTCACCTGGTCCACATCCCAACCTTTCAAAGACAGACAAATGATTATCACCACTTAGTTTCAACCTCCACTGACAGAGAAACTAGTCTGTTGACTTGTAGTAGGTAAATGTAATGTAACATCACATCACGGAGAGATGGAACATGTTACTCTATTTCATATTTCTACCTTCACTTTAAGCCTTTTAGATCTTACAGGAGCATTCCAAAGAGAGGGAATGATATATCTATGATATAATGAGCAGATCCAGATGGGTGTTCAACAGTACACTGGGCTACATGGTTTATGGTCTCAGGTCTTCTGATGAGGTGGACTTTACGCCTTCATGTTGAGCTCAACCCTGCTTTGGCTTATTTTTCTGTCCATCTGTGCACCACCGGTGCATGTTGGACGTGCAAAATGCCGACGGTGTTACCTGAGGGCATGTCCACGCTGGCAATGGGGATCTTCACCTGCTTCAGGGTGACCAGGATGCCGGCGTAAGGCTCCTTGACGTCTGTGTGGTCAGTCTCTGGTCCGAGGATGGCGTCGATCACCAAGTTGTAGGCGTCGTTAATCAACTGCACCTGAACACACGACCACAACAAAACCACGCTTCAAACGGTGAACGACACGACAACCGCAGCTTAAACACCGTGACGAACAACCTGTAAAGAGCCTCATGCTAACAGCTGCCAAACACTGCCGGGAGGTGCCCGCGCGTGAATCAGTTCCGCCTGCCGATCGTCCGGTTTATTTTTGGGGTGTATTTTTTTTGGGGCTATACATGCACAGTCCTGTTTGATGTTGCTAACCTCTGTCGGGAGATAGGACAGGAACGGGATGTCCATCTTCTCACACTGAACTGTGAAGTCCTGGTGAATGGTGTGAGGGGTACGTTTGGGATAGTAAATTGTGGGCTCGTACTCCTGTTGGATGGAAGGGGAGTAAGGGGGGGAGAGAAAAAACAACAGAGAGATGAGAGCGCTGCTGCCTTTTCAAATTCAGAATACACAGAGCTGGGTTGAGAAGTGTTGGACCTCGCACCAATAACCAGGTACTCGGCCTGTGAATGCATTCCTGTAAAAGACTCGAGCCGTCAGCTAGCGCAAGGACACGTTCTTTGAATGAAGGCAGTTGTGTAGTGATTGACCACGGTTTACAAGGCCAGAAACCTACACTCCCGCTTGAGCGCCTCTTCAACGTCTGTCCTCTAACCTACTCTCATCACTTATCAGTGTTGGGCTTATTCAAAACAGAAGATTATAACTTCTCACAAAGGTGCTTGTTTAGTTGCCTAAGATTAGATGAAAGCTGAATCTGTCTTGCATTCTAATTACAAAGGGCTAATGACTAATCAGAGTTTTACCAGAAACAAAGTGCCTACAAAGTGCCTACAATGGAAATGCAGTTTGGACATTTCACCAGTAAAACACAAGAAAGCCTTTACAGTGATGGTGGCCTATTTTAAATTCCTAACTTGGTGTTGGAGGTTGCTAATAATAGAAAATGCTCCCAAGACAGTAGGCTGTGTGTGGGCAAATACAGACATTTCAATAATTACAGGCCTATTCAATAACATATGTTGGTGTCCTACCTTGAGAAATGATGAGATCATTATAAACATTTTGTATTGTACTTCCCCACTGGCTCCATGACTAATAAAAGACAGGCTCAGGGAGAGAACCTTTTTCTGTGTCGACAACAAGCACAAGTTCTAGTTTTCAGGTGGAGTGTGCTGTGATGCCACTTACGCATTTGGATGTTACCAAGACAACCCAAAATTCGTCCGCATTTACCGAACCAGTTGAAAAGTGCAGAAGGGAAAAAAGGCATTCTAGTTTTCACAGCCACGTGGGGGATTCATTTTGTCTTCTCTTTGAATGCCTTCTACTTTAGATGAGGCGGGAGTGGAGCAGCCAGAAAGCTTGTTAACGGACCATCAATGGTCCGCTGTATTGATGGTTCCTGGCCACACCGGGTAAGAAGGCAGGGTGTGAACCACACAGGAGGAAGTTCAGTTCTCACCGTGTCTCATCTGGTTGTCGCCAAGAGGAAGTGATCTGTCATTCCAGACAACAGTCCACATTTTCCAACTTGCGCCCCGAGAGACATTAAACCAATCAGGTCTTTACAACTAGTCATGTGATAAAATACTTAATACTATCAGATGTCTGTCATGAAGGTCAATGTGTTTTTGTTTAAGAAAATGGAGGGGAAAAAAAACTGTGTTCCACAAGAAATGAGGAACATCATGTTCGTCCTCCCATGCATGAAGAGTAAACTGGACGATTATTTAGAGCCAGAATACGCAATAAACTGGATAGTTATATATAATGAATCATAATCAGACAAAGATGAGCATTGACTTGGAAACTAGTTTTTCCTTTTCCATATGAAATTAGTTTGCCAATTATTTAGCAGTGGGCAGAACCTTTTGATACATGTCTTACAGAGACACATGCTAGCTGGGTGCAAACGGATGGCCAACCCAGGACTGCAGGGCAAATCATCAGACTGGCTTAGTTAACGATCTGGGTTGAAACAGCCATCTTTACTCTACTCTAGATCAGAGCCAATGAGTGTGGACTGCTCCAGAGGTATCTGGCTCTTTAAGACCTGGAGGAGTGAATCCTGCAGACAATGGCACGGTTTCAACAACAGGGGACAGTCAGGCTTCACCACCTGCTTCAAAACCTCAATCATGCCACGATGACCGAGCTAAATGACTAACACCCAGACACACTCACTTCAGTTATCATGATGGTCATCCATAATAACCATCACCCAGACCCACTACAATCAGACTAATGCCCCGACAGAGCAACGGATGACATCATTGCCATTGCACACCACTGTTTCCCACCCGGACCAGAGGAATTCCTATTGAGGAGGCATTTTATCGATGGCGGCTAGCCCTTCAACACCATAGTGCCCTAAAAGCTTGTTGGGAAGCCCGGGGCTGGACCTAGACCGGTGAAACTGGTTCCTTGACGTAACTACGGGCCATCTTAAGGTGGTGAGGCTTCCACCTCCACAGCAACCCAGTAACACTGACCCTCAACAAGGGTGCATAGTCAGCCCCCTTCTTGAACTCAGCCCTCTCTCCTGTACTCAGCCCCCTCTCCTGTACTCAGCCCCCTCTCCTGTACTCAGCCCCCTCTCCTGTAC
>JACXGI010005672.1:0-20511 GCA_016801175.1 Esox masquinongy
TCTAATTTTCTGAGATACTGAATTTGGGATTTTCATTAGTTGTCAGTTATAACCATCACACTTAAAAGAAATGAACATTTGAAATATATCAGTCTGTGTGTAATGAATGAATATAATATACAAGTTTCACTTTTTGAATGGAATTACTGAAATAAATCAACTTTTTGATGATATTCTAATTTTATGACCAGCACCTGTAGTGTAGCATAGTGTCTGAAACTGACCTCTTGTAGAAGTAGCCAACAGTGATGCCCACCCCCAGGAGGATGATGATAGCCATCATGAGGATGCCAACCACATACCCTGAGAGAGACCGGACACAGACACTACAGTTACCAGTTAGCATACACTGTATTTAAATACATGCATATCATACTTGCAAGTAAGAGGCATGTCATTATCCATAGAAGACCGTGGATCCTTCAGAACTTATTTGCGCTCCCGTTAATATCTGTCGCGCTGTATTGCACCACCGAGCCGGCCCAGTCTTTTTTAGGATTCTCCTTTGAGGTTTAGCATGTTACGGTCCTATGTCGTCCTCCTGTTGCCATGTTTAAACTACTGCATTAGCAGATCTGGACATACCTAGAGTGCCCAGGTCTTTCTTCTTCTTGGGTCCTGTGCGGACCCGCTGGCTGATGCCCATGACTGGCTGGACCGCCGCACTCCCACCCTGGCCAGGCCCAGATATAGCCGGCTCAGAGATCTCTGTCTGTGCTGTGATAAGGGGGCTTGCTTCTGCTGCCTCTGTAGGGGATTCGTCTGTGGAGACAGTAAAGAGAAGATAAGAGCAGATGTAATTAATCCAAACACTGACCAGCCTCCTTGTTGCTTTCTGTGTTTCTGGATGTGGTATTGTAAAAGGGTGTGTGTGTGTGTGTGTGTGTGTGTGTGTGTGTGTGTGTGTGTGTGTGTGTGTGTGTGTGTGTGAACTTGACGACACAGGATATTATTATTTTTCAAAACGTGTTTAATGATTTAATTTCCCAGGCACACAGCATGAGAATCTTAATGCACTTTAATTATATGAATAAACACTGAGATAAAATAAGTGAATAAAGAGGAAACATGTCAATAGTAAATCAGACCTTATGGTGAAACTTCTCACTGATTTACAGTCAACTCAACAAGTATTGGCATCCTTCATGAAATTGAGCAAAGGTGAATTAGTCATTGTCAGCTCAAACATTAGGGGAAGCTGTATACTTCTATTACAACAAAAAAAATTCTCAAACACAAAACAGCTTACTGTGTATTGTAGGTTTCAAAAATACGGGCAGCCCTAAAGAACATTTTAAACAAAACCAAAGAGGTGTCTTTTATGAAATTCTATGGTTTTTAGTTGGTCTTAGTCTCCAGGAACTGTATTAATGCCTTTCACTTGTTCTTGTATCCCAGGGGTATAAAAATAAGGTCACACACACACACACGTAGAATTCCTTTGTCATCCATCACCATTGGTAAAACCAGAGAGTTTTAAGCTAAAACAGACAGATGGTTGTTGACCTACACAGATCAGGTTAAGGATATATAAAATACATAAACATTTGAAGATATCACAGTCAGGGCAATAATCGAAAATTTCAGAATTCTTTGCAAAGAAGAGGCGTGGAAGATAATGAGGGAGGCAAAGAAGAATCCAAGGATCACAGTTTCAGAACTGCATAACTCTCATATTTCTAAGAAAAATATCATACTACTCATTGAAAGATCTTTTTGAGAAATTGTGTTGAAATAACAGTACATGACTCCCCTTATGTTTGAGCCCAAAATCTGACTCATAGATTTTTTTGTTTATTTTCTGTATTCACGTTTGCTCAATTTCAGAAAAGGATGCCAATACTTTTTGAGTTTACTATTTTACATCAATAAAAACGACACAGAGGTTATCCTGAGATGGACAAGGAGAGTAACTGGATTTGTTCATGTTTACTTCAATTAAATAATTCAGACACACATTAAAAGAAGATGCAGGAGTTAACATCACCTCAAGAGCTCCATTGGAATCAGGACCTAGCCCAAAAAAGTTGTTTATCAACTCTGCCTGAGTTGTGAAGTCATAACCAGCAGTAGCCAATTACCTGCTGCATCCATGGGAAGTGTCTAACTTTACACCAATGGGTTCAGAAATAGGGTGGGGCTTATACCTACCCTTAGGTAGCAACAAGTTATTACTCTTTAAAATTTGGCATCTGCAGGCTCCCGAAGGAAAGGGCCCTTAATTTTGTTTGACATGCATTGCCTTCCCAGACAATGAGAGAACAAAGGTCAAACCCCAGGAAACAGCCTCAAAGCCATCAACTGGCCTAGCCTGCTGTTCTCTCACAGCTTCAAACATGGGAGAAACAACTTCTCTAGACATTCTGAATCAGCAGACTCATATGAAAATGTTGCAGCAGTTTGTGTGTAAATTGTCCAGTAAGCATAAATAAGAACGACAAATAACTCTTACCTAACCTGTCAAAACATCTTGCAGATGATGTTCTTTAGCTTAGGAAAAGAAATTCTGATTCCCAAGAAGTCACATTTTGTTCTCCAACTCTTAGGGGGACATTACCAACATACCATTCACAAAGTGTTTCATTTTGGCCATAATAATAACATTCCAAGTGCCTCAGAAAAATAAACTCTTTAAAGTTACAGATTTGATAGAACCAGTGACACCCCTTTCGAAGACCTGCATTCAGAATACATTCAGGGATTGGCAGAAGGAATAGTATGTTTTCTTCATCTGAGTAATGCATTGTACTCAGCCCTGACCTACATTTCAATGTGTGTGCATAATAGTTATTCACATTGTGACGGCTCTGTTTAAACAGAATTTTACATATGTTTTGTCAGTGTAGATGTTTATGTTGGACTGAACCTTTGTATGAGCCAAATACCTTTGCAGGTGTCAATAGCACATGTTTGTCTCTGGGCCTGAGCATCTGGGCCAATCACATAGCACCAGGGCTTCTCAGAGGAGTCTGGGTTACGGCAGTAGTTGTGGTCCCCAACACCTACACAACATAAAGAAAACAAAATATCAATATCCTCACTGTCCATCAAAGGATCAAACCCCTCTCCCTCTGCCTGGCTGCCTAGAGACTGGATAAAACCGGTAATTCACTTAATCACCATAGAATTAATGAAAAGCCAGCATGATGAGCATGAATAGTCTCGTTATAGATTAATCAAATAAATAAATCAAACTGCCTGTATGTGTAAATACGGGTGTGAAATACTGTAGTACTGTGTTAAATGCATTCAAGTCAACCATGACTTTACTAATATAATCCACACAGACAAACGTTACATTTAAATCATGACACTCCTAGTGAAAACCAAGGCAGCAGTGGCAGATTGTCATAAAATGACAGCGTAATTTACCCATTTGTGGATCTGTATACGTCATAACATCGTAGTCCCGGGTTGTGTTGGTCCAGTTTAGACAGGTTAATCCTGTGGAGGAGCTCTGTTTTTCCCCTCGGTATTCGACACCATTGGATTTGATGCAGTCTGGTGACACACAGATTTATGGAACAATTGTATTCAAAATTAAAAGGACCAACTGCTAGCAGATAGGCCACAATGAATTTTTCTAAAAGTATCTATCGATGTTTTCTGCTATGCAATTAATTCTAAAAGCAATTGCCGTTGAAGTACTGTACATGTTCATAATGGTAACAAATGTTCTTCAAAACATATACGTCCTATATTTCAGTGATGATAATGATAACTATAATTTAACATTAAGATCACATTCTCATTATTAATTAATGAAATTATGATAAAAAATAAATAAAATCATTGCATACTGATCATAAAACAAATATACATATTCTACATATCGAACAATATACTGACATTGTTTTTCCGACATCATAATAAGAGTATCAGGTTACCTTCAGTGGCGGATGTGCAGTCCACAAAAGCCACGCTCAACAAAACAAAGTGCAGCGAGAAAAACATTATGCGTAGTTTAGGATGAATAATGACTTTTTTAAAATAGCTAATCTATAATCAACGTGCACAAAAAAGAAATAAACAAGCTACTTAAAAACAAAATATGTTAGGCGTGGAAGAGCCTATGCTGAATAATTCAGTCAAACTGCTCCACTTTCTAGACCAGCCCTTCTTTTTGTCGAACCGAGACCTCTGCTTTCTTCGTAAACAGCCTCTCTCTGGGAGAAGGAACTCCCCTTTGCAGTACCCGGCGGCGGTACCGGGCGGTACCAACGCGATACCTTTTCAAGGTCCTAGAATCAAACGAGCTACATCCAAAACGCGTTCATTGTTTTGTGACCATTTCAGCAAACGTTAGCTGTATCAAATATTAATACGAGGGATTAAATAGGCTATTTATGCAAGCAACACATTTTCAGTTTCTTATTTTCCTTACAAATGTTTACCAACATAAAACCAATGTCACCTTCCAATGGTTTTTGAGTTTCGGTGTTTTCAAATAAAATATGAAACAACAAAATATCTATGTACCATTTGTAATTCAGCAAAATAAGAGAATTGGACGGGGGTGTGAATACTTTTGCAAGACGTTAGTCAGAACTATACGGCCAAAGTTGGTCAGCCAGAGCTGTAGAGTATAAGGCTGGGAATATGTAACTCAATATAGGGATAAAATAAGATGCTATTATGTACACAGCATTTAACACAATTTGATTTGAATACTCGCAGTTTATATTATTTAAGCACTAAACATTGTGTTTTTATTGGCCAATAACCATGTAAATGACAAAACTAATGATTTTTCTATTTGTCTGTACAGGGACTCCATTTAGTAACCTCAGTTACAGATTGGATGCTCTATACTGCCAGCATCAGATTTTACTAATAAAGCTGTTTATAATTTTGAAGTTTATTGATTGCCAGAAAAAAAGTTTCTGGTTCTGTGTGTCATCCCTGAAAGACAAGGCTATTCCCAAAACAACTTTAAGTTCATAGTTTCATCTGAACTTGATATCCAAGTGAGACCCTATCATTGCTACATACAACCTTCTACCATCCAGCCCCTGTCCCCCAGACTTGTTCACTGACCCATGTTAATATCTCTGACAGGACTGGCCTTCAGAAGGCCATGGGGAGTGGAAGAGGCTGATTTTAAATGCTCCCCCTTCTCCCTGTGAAGGCAGCTGGGTGCTTAAGAGAGGCCCCTGTCATTGTTGGCTGACCCCAAGAAAAGGAGAGCCATCGCCACTGGCAGAGCATGACAGTCAGCATTCAGTCAGCAGCCACATTGGGCAAATGTCACCCTGCTTTCAGACAATTACCAATAAAAACAATATCCCTCTTCTCGTACTGTCAGTCCCATTCAACAGTAACACACACACATACATAGTGACACACAGACATAGGCACTGCCCAAACTAAAAATGCACTCTTTCCCCTCTGATTCCCAAATGGCAGCCCTGCCCCATTTCAGAGGATACAATTTGTTGTTTTGTATTACAAAAGAGTATAATATGAACTGATACAAATCAACAGGTTGATGGCTACAAAGCAGGTGACAGGGTTGTGTTTGTCCTCTTTCTGGTCCTTCCTGGTGCCTTCCAAGCCATGATCTCCAACTTTCAGATCATGCCTAGAATAATAATTTAATGTAAGAACTCTGTTATAATTTCAACAGCAAGCTTTTAATAATGTTACCATTCATTTCACAATCCAAAATAAATCTTTTTGCCTTCGTTTCAATTCTCAGTATAAATCTAGCCATGATTCATATCGCTTGCTCGCATGACTCATGAGATTATTACATTAATTAATTTAATATTTGAGTATGGTTTTATTGAACACACAAACAGATGGCCAGTACAGAAATTGTCAAAAAAAATGAACTGGTTATGTTTCATCTTTTTATTTAAATCATTAAAGTAAAATGTCAGCAGTGTAAGCAGTGTTAAGACTTGACAGAATTACTTGTTTTGTTTTAATTTCCGGTAGCCTACTGTTTGGAAATGCTAGCATTTTAGCATTTGTAGCACACTTCCTATCCATCTCTAGTCAACACCTAAGTTGGAATTCATATCCAAATTGTCCAATAGATTGTGAGGCTCAACAAAGGCCCTCATAGTTGATGTTGCGTGAAAAATGCCTATATTGGTACACGACCGCGGGAACATTTTCATCAGGAGGCATTGATAATGGTAGAGCGCAGGACGGGATCTGGAACGGACAGACGACGCGTGCCCATTGGAGGTAGTTGCATCTGGACAACGGACCGACGAAGTACGTGCAAGCATCAGCAGCAGCAAACGGTAGAAGTGCAATTTGGAATCTGGTCAGGGGGTGCACTAAGGGCCTTTGTTGAGCTTTACAATAAATCTAAAATACTATGGGATTATGATGATATGATGCACAAAAAAATTAATACAGGTCTCTGCATGAGGATGGAATCACGAAGGCAAAGAGTAATTAACTGCTTTGGGATGATCTAAATGTTGATGCTGAGTACTGTATAGTGTGAATTTTTAATTTTCATTGTTTTCTTAGCCAGAACTGCATTGACTGGTAGCATATAAGCAGAATCCTTGTGAACCCAATGTATAATGGCTCATAAAAGCCTTGGTGCTTACTTTGTCTTGTTCATCTATGCCATGGCTAATCATGTAATTACCTGGATACAGACTTAATGAAACGTCAGAGGCTGTATCTAGGTAACCCTGCAGTTTCAGGGAATGTCAACAAAGGGTCTAATGAGGCCAGATGGTCAGACTCCAGGTTCCCTAAAACCTTTGGCATTTTCCAAAAAGAAAATATAAGACAATTAGTTTTAGGTACTTATCTAAGAAAAACATCGCATTGAGCAACTTATGTCGATAGATGGGCCAAGATGTTTTGTGCAGATCAGTACCTGAGAAGCAGGGTTTTGTGGTTTTCACAAAATGCTAAATGGCAGTAAATTCATCATGGCAAATCTCCTGAGCTCTTAATGCAAATGTTTTCCTTGTTGGAAGAGCTATGTGCCATATTTCACAACTTAAGGTGTAATTAATATTGAGGGTCTAGACATTACAAAACATTTTTAATCACTTCTCATTATCATCTGGTCAATCAATGTAATTTTGTGAGACCTAATTACTAATTCGACCAGTCTAGAAACACTCCTACTTTATCACCCATGCTCCAGCACAATGGAGCATTTTTTGGGTTTCACTTAAAGTATAAAGTTAATAAAGCATGTCAGGTAAAATTACTTGAGCATGACATGGAAAACCACTTAAGCCTGAGGTACAGTAGATAGAGGCCTGTTTGTGAACAGACACATAACAGACCTAACATGAGACAGCACAGGCAGGGAAAATGGTTCTGAGAATGAGTGTTCTGTACAGATAGACTTTTTTCTTACCTTACGCTCTGTCAACCAGTGCCAGAGGTCAAACTATAACATTCTTATAAGGCCAAGCAAGCCAATCCATTGGCAGGCATTTTATTATATTGTATCTGACCGTTTATCACACCTTGTTGTGCTCCTCACCTAAACACTATCTGACACATGCCCCTTTCTGACCTTCTGTAAGTACATCTACAAGGACATATTAGAAAGGTCCTTCAGCGCCAAATGTACACACAAACGACTCTAAAAAGGATGAACAGCAGCCTCATATCAAATATTTGTCTTCCACTGATAGAACACGTCTCCAACAAAAGGAGCGGGCTGCTGTACTGATGATGATGCAAGACTGTTCTAGTGTGGGGCGTTGCGGGGCAACCAGAAGCTCTTCAGTAGTCAATCCACTTCAGAAAGACAGGCAGGCTGACATTGGACACTTATCCAGGCAGAAGACTTGTGACTAATGGACCATAAAGCCTTATATTCCAATGCTGTTCATCAACCCTACTGTTGGTCTTCCTCTACTTCTGCCCTCCACTGGCATTACATTACTGTCTGCTGCACATTAAATCCAATAAGACTTGGCTTACGGCTATGGAAAGATGAACAGGAGAGTACACTGAAATGGGGGAGGGCGCTTTGCTGTGGCAGGGGGTGGTATAACAGATACACCAGGAATGGTCAGAGGCAGTTGGAACCGGTCTGGGGAGTCAGAACTGTAAATCTACACAAAAGGGCTTTGTTCAGTCTAGTCAAGAACAACTGAAGGGATTAAATGTTGGCCAACAGACAAAAACAACAACCAAACATGAAAGCCTACAGGATAGAGAGAGAACAACCCCATAATCTACAAAATTCAACATTTTAACATGAAAAAACATACATTACTTTAATCATAGTTTAATTACGATTACAAAGGCAAGCAAATACATAAACAATTGTTATAACAAACAAGCATTCTCTTAATGTTCTAAGAGTGTCTGTAGAGATGTAATTTCAGGCACTCAGTTCAGGTACTGGAGGTATAAGGAGAGGCTCTCCATAGCTGGTCAATCCATTGCAGGCTTCTCATCATGAGATGTAAGTAATCTGATCATAACATGCACCTGGCTGTAGTCAGTCTATTGCAAAACTAATCAGAGAGCCTTCCTTTCAAATGCCACTATAGTGTCAGCACCAAGAGAGGGAATGTCCATTCAAGCTGTTTCTAGCTCCCATAGATCCAAATATTCTGAACTTGGATTATCACAGAGGTGCCCTTAACTGTCATAGTGTGGATGAGACAACAATCATCCAGGCAGGTCTCCAGTCAGAGATGCAGTGAAGGCAGCTGGCAACCGTTCTGGCCAAGCACACCGTGAACTTCTTGGATGTTCCTTCGTAAACTCTTGGGGTCACAGAGGGCCCGGAGGTCATCAGAAATTTCCAGCAGCCGCAGAAGGAATGCTGCCCTGACTAACAGCCCACACACTGCGCCATGAAAACCAGAATCCATGAGAAAAGTTAACCAGGCCAGGTCCAGGGTCTCATCTAGAATAAATGAACAGTTAGGCTCACAAAACCCTTTCAGTAGTTGCCTTTTCAGTCACATTCTCTACCATTCAAACTCAAACACTGTGTGTGTGTGTGTGTGTGTGTGTGTGTGTGTGTGTGTGTGTGTGTGTGTGTGTGTGTGTGTGTGTGTGTGTTACCTGGGTAGAGGTCCTTGCAGATCCTGATGTTGTCCAGCAGGTCTGTAACATTCTCCCTGGCCCACACCCCCAGCCGCTCCTCCATCACTGAGGATACTTGGTACTTTTCAGCAAGCTGAAGCAGGTATGGAAGCATACATGCTGACATAACAGATGGTTCAGCAAACACGTTGACCTCATCGTGCTCATAGAGACTAGTACACCTGTGTAATAGAGGGGGGGGGGGGACTTACTGGGTGTATTGCCAGGAAGACAGAATCATGAGCACTATGTTAGTGCTGGTTCTTAAAACAATACCAAAGACAGGTAACATTAATCTAAAATAATGAAAAAAAACAACTCCTTTGGTCAAGCGATCAGTTTTTTACAGAGTTTCCACTCAAATCTCTGAACAATTAGTCTCTTGCTCACACCAGATTAGAATTTCTCATTCATTCAATCAAAATTGCACGTGTTTTGGCAAATGTGTGCAAAAGAGTAAGTACAATTGTCTAAAATTTGCACAACACCTACCTGCACTTGGCTTGCTGATCAAAACAGGTGAGTTGATTCTCAGTGAAATTGTCTTACTCTTCACAACTTCTAAACATTCTTTCATCGTGTGAGCCACCACATGCAAAATGATCCATTCAACTATCAAAATCTGACATAAATGTATATTCCATGAATATCAATGACATGGAATGTTTGTAATGTCTGCTAAATTGGCAAATGACCTGCCAGGTGGCATAGTAATGATATAGGAATGCATCGCAAGGGAAAACAGCAGTTGTGATGTTGATGAAAATCTCGGGCCAGACCAACAAGAGTGACAGAATGTCCACCAAGAAGATGTAAACTTGTAATGTTACGTACCGTGAGGAGGTGCAATTCATTGTTTTTTACAGAACTACCGCTGGATTTTTCATTTTGTGGCAAATTTTCAGCTCACTATATATGACTTTATATGTAAGAAATATTTAAAAATTGACATGCAAAAGTGAATTTTCTGTTTACATGTAACACGTCGCTAAATTTACTGTATACATACAAATATGCATATCTTTTTTCTGTGTACTACAGAATTGTAGTGTTCACTTTTCCCAGTAAAGTTTTACCACTGTTGAAACTAGTGTCTAAAAAGCTCAGTGTGATAAACAACAGCATTCAGCTAGACAAAAAAGTAGAACAAAACAGAAATCTATATATAACAAATATTTCCAGGGTTGACTGCCATGGTGAAAAAACATCTAAACATTTTGACCAGCACCGCTCACATGATGAGGAAAGAACTTTTCATTTTGGTGGCACTGGCCAATTTACTGACACAATAACTAGGTTTTGAAGCATGATTAAATGTTTTGGGTGAGTTACTACATTTTGCAGACATTCCATAGAGTTGTGATGTCCCATGAAACAGTTGTGACGATTGTACTTACAGTTTAGAGAATGTTAAGACTATTTCAAGAAATGAGCCAAAGCGATTGAGAAAAACTATAAACTGGAAAGTGAAACTTACTAGTGCAAGGTAAAGTATTTTAATAGATATTTGAGGATCTTCAGATTCTCTGGTCAATTTCCATAGTCCTGGAATATTCGGCTAAAAAGCTATTGACGAGAAAAAAAACGAAATATCTAACAAATGTCCATTATAAAACTAAACTGTGGTCCATTATAAAACTAAGACTTGTGGTAATAACCTTTAGAATATTTTGGACTTTATGCCTATTTAGCTGTGTGTGTTTGAAACAGTTTTTGCCGCAATCACCTAGCTTTTACACATAGAGAATACATTCTACATATAGCTCCTTTAATTTATTCTGATAATACCCACCAGAACTGAAATATCTCTTTAGGGAGATTTAAATCAGTGGCAATTGAGATCATCAGTGAGGGTGATTATAGTGTTAATTGATCGTTTAATAAGAGATTAACTTGTGTTAGAAGCTGGCCAATGTTGTTGTAGTATAATATCTATCTAGTACAAAACCACATGCATTTGCTGACTGTAAATGGTTACTCACCCAGAGTCCCTGGCCTCCTTCAGTACAGAGCTCATGTCAGACTGGGGCAGGTGACTCAGAAACACCTCCAGTGTACCGGGGCTATCCCAGCATTCCTCCAGAAGCAGCTCCAGCAGGAAGGGCAGCGCCTTGTTGACCTGCATCAGGTACACACTCCTCTCCCTGCCACCTTTCCTGGCATGGCAGAGTGTTGAGGCAAAATCTGCTGCTTTCATCCTCACCTGCTGGTTCTCATCCTGCAGCAGGTAAAGACCAGTGTTGATCAATCTGCATGGTAAGGAGAGGGCACTGTCATTCAAATGTAAAAAAAATTATGTCAGACAAGGAACTGACTGCAATAAATTGTGATATAGTCAATTGCGCATTCAACCTACTCCCCTGTTTAAGTTATCTACCTGGTGCTGAAGACAGGAAGAGGAGAGCGCTCCCTCAGTTTTGGGCTTAGTAAGGGGGCTCCAGCCAGACACAGGGCCCAGGCACAGGCCATCCTGAGAGACCCCGGGGCCTCCGGGGCCCGATGGACCTCCAGCAGGCTGCACCAGCGAGGGAGCAGAGATGTCTGAAAACTGAGATGGAGGCAGAATGTAAAGGAAGATTAACAGGCTTTTTTCTCAATGTAATGAGATGACCCAGTAGGGTAGGGCATAGCTGGGCACAGTTAATCAAAGGTAATTTTGTTAACCGTTAATCAGTTCACCAAAAAGTTTACTTTGATAACTGTTAATCAGTTAAATTGTAAAAAATGTAACGCAAGTTAGCGATAAACGTTAATGTTAATTTTTATTATGAAAAAATTTTTTTTTGCTCTAAAGACACCTAAAAACACAAAGTGCTAAAAAAAATTAAAAATAAGCCTTTTTTGGGTATTTTTAGGAGCCTGTATTAGTTATTTTTTTAATTGTTTATGCAAGAAGCTCACGTTTTGTCCCATTGGATTCCTGACTTCCTGACTAAGTCCAATGGCATTACATTCGTCCTTTTCCATCAAGGCGAGTTGATGTTGCATTTTTGGAAGGTCCCACCCAGCATAACAATGAATAGCCAATCCATTTCACAGATATTATAGAGCAATTCTTTGTTGGCCAATCACAGATGATATTTACAACACACGAATAGTTGCAAGTAATACGAGGGTTCCCAAGTGTTTTTTTCACTCATACTGAAGCCTTGAGACAAGTCTTTTCTTACTACAGAGAAATACATTTTTGACTTTGAAAATAGCATCTAGATATTCAGCACAGCAAGCATTTGATTTGGCCTCGTTCCCCGCTCCGGACTGAAGCGAAAATGGCCTTTACTTTAGAAGTTTTTATTTAAGTATATTTATGAAGTTTTTGGGTTAGTGGACTTGAGTTAACAGAATTTAAAGGAAACAGAAGTAAATTCTGTTAATGATTATAATAATGATTTTCACAGTTAACTTAAATGTTAAAATGTTAACTTTGTTCATTAACGATTAATGGATTACTCGGGGCAGTGACAGAACTCGGGGCAGCCTGACCTTTGGGAGAGCAGCAGGCTGGCAGCACACAGGGCCTGGGAGAGGAACTCTGGCCCACCTCTGCAGCCCTCCAGGGCCCCCAGAAGCAGCTCCAAACACTCCAGCATGGCTGAACCCTCGGGCAGGGAAGGGACGAGCTCCGGGGACAAAGTAGGATCACTCCCTGGTGTCATCACTTCCACTAGGGCTGACAAATATGTCCTGCTGTACTCTACACTCTGGGCCAACAGCGCCTCCTTCAGGTTGGCCTGAGTAAAGAGTGAGAACAATAGTAAACACCCAACACAGAACAAACAGCAAGTCATTTGGTTTTGGTCACACCCTCACATGCTCTGTTCTATCACTGCAATGTAGATGACAAGTAACTATTTTTCTCCTCCCTCTGTCTGACACCCAGGTGGCGAGACATTTCTGAATGCCTGGCTGACATTTTACCTGGATGTCAGCCCACTACCTCAACCTTGACAGAGAGCTTCCCTAGAAGCCAGGACAGCAAAGGTCCTGTCTTCCATAAACATCTGAAACTCTACCATTGTAAAGATTATCTAAAATGACTCCACAGCCAAAAGTGCTCTCATCAGACTATGCTACAGGAAACTTTTAACAACAGAGTGGCCTTTCACTATTACAACAGGCTTATGGAAACAATGTAGTTTTGCGTTGATTTAGTTCTCAGTGGACCCTAAATGACTTCATAATGGAGCAGAGCAAAGCATGGATATCCTTGACTGGTCAGGTCTTGTTCAGGCGTTCCTGATTAGTCAGGATAGAATAACTGAAATTATACACACCCATTTCGTGAGAGGGAAAAACAATCAGCTTGATATCAGCTGCAGTAGGTTAAAAGTCAAACTTATCTTTTGGGCCATTATTTCTTTGCATGTGTTGAAAACCAGTAATTGAAACTGTTGGTAGGTCTTGAACTTTCAAAGCATGCTCTGTTCTAGATAGGAGATCATGTCTCACCTGCAGTGCTGTCAGGAGCTCCTTTTGAATGCCGATCCCACTCCATCTATGCCTCTCCGCTGCCCAACTGACCAATGAAAGCCTCAGGTCAGAGTTCCCTGTGGAGAAACTCCCCCACAACTGGCAAGCCCACCTGGGCTCTGCACACAGGAAGTGGATGGCGTTTTGATGAAAAGAGGCAACCCCAACCTGTAAAATGTGATGAACCTTGAGAATGTTGGAACAGCTCTCCTAACCTCACAGACACAAAACCAGATTATTAAAATGACAACAAACCATGATACAATATCTCTGGAAAAGAACATAATAACCCTGGAAAAGAACACAGACTCTTACTCACACAGAAGTGTGTGCGTAATCGTCTTTCGGGTACCTGGAGTCTGCGGTTTGGTGAGTGGAGCTCTGACAGAAGCAGGCCACTCAGCTGGTGGAGGAACCCCTGTGAGCAGCGCGCCCTAAGCAGGCCTGCCACACCCAGGTAGGCCCCACACACCAGGGGGCAGCACTGAGCCCCAGTCACCAGCCATAGCCTGGACTCTACTCGACCCACCACCTCACACAAGGCATCTGGGGGAGAGCTAGGAAAAGAACAATACTAAACAGATCACAACACCTGAATCGCAGAGTTAAACAGAACAGGAATTAGAGAACCTCTGTGGCCTACGTGCTTCAGTGAAAGTTTTCCATGAACCCTGACCTGTCTGTGCATAGACCAGTGTCCAGGAGGGCTGTGATCTGCAGTAGCTGTCCGTGCAGGCGATTGTGACAGCCGGGGTGATGGGGCTCCGGCAGCTCCTCTGTCAGCCGGAGCAAGGTACTCATGTATTGCGAGGGGGTCGTCATGGCGACCAAGGCTTTGGAGGTCATGACCCTCACACTGTAGATGGGACTGGCAGCTAGCTGGAGGAGGGGATTCAGGAAGTCTGACAGAGTCCTGTGGAGAACAAAGGTTGGATCCTGGATCAGCTTACACATAACCCGTCTGGCTGACTAGGTCTTTTATAGAAAACAGTCCCATTGGCACGATCACCGCCTTCACGTTGGAACGTTTTTTTGTTTGCTAGACTGTTTGAGGAAATTGAATAATGGCATGAGACCAGCATTCACCCTGTATGGTCTTGGACACCTCGCTGGAGTTTAGCCAGGAGTGTGAGGACCGGGTAAAGAGACGGGTGTAGGTGGAGCCACGCCTGCCCAGATGGGCCCTGCAGGTCCCCAGCCGCCTTTCTCAACTCCCCCAGGAGGAAGGGCTGCAGGGCGGGGTAATGGGCGAAGAATGCGGAAGGAGACATGCCATGCTGGGTGGAGCCCTCCTCACCCCCCGACCGCTGACCCAGCATCCTTGAGCACAGAGCGCCTGTTCACGGGAGAGAGTTCAGTCAGAGGGCACCCAATAACATACAGGGCCAGTTTCACTGACATAGATTAACGTCTAGCCTAGGCCGTCTCACAATGTTGTTGTATCCCTGAACTAGCTCACCTTATTCAAGCCGTTAAGGGCTTAATCGGGTGTGCTATAGCTCTGGAACACATCTAATTTCATGGCTTTGGAACTCTCTTCCACAATCTATCCGTGACTCTGAATGTGTTACCATCTTCATCCACTGCCTCAAGCCTCATCGGTTCAAACAAGCCTACCCCTAGCCCCTGCCCTTTCCCTTCATCCATTGTTATGTCTGAGACCTTTTCTTTATGTTTGTGTATTGTCCAATTGCTCTCCTCAGATGTTGTTTGTTTTGTACCTGATTTAAAGTGTCTTTGGGTCCCAGAAAAGCGCTATATACATTCAGTGTTATTATTATTATTATTATTATTATTATTATTTGTGGAACGGCTAGGCGTCCCCAGGAGAGGTCTGTGAACCGCTGCTCCCGTCAGTTAGAGGAAGGACTCCGAAGCCTTGACCCTGGACACTGTGTGGAGAGAGGTCTTACTGTAGAGCTGCAGGGCGGCATTCCTCATGGCCCAGCAGGGGGAACTGAGGAGGGTCAGGGACAGGATGGTCATAGCCGGGGCAAACTGAAGCACAGCCACCCCCAGCCCAGAGCCCCGCACCAGGGCCTGCAGGGTGTGGACCGCACACACCTGGGGGAGAGAGGAGAGGGAGGCAACATCAGACAAGCTAACTGACTGCTATTTAGTATCCTCTTGTCACACACACACACAAAATGTATCTCGCTGACTTATGTTTGGTGCCTTGATGATGTGTTTCACCTGTGGCAGGTCCAATGTCTGGTCCCAGTCATGGGGCAAGGGGGCCCAGGCGGTGTCCAGCAGGGTGTGTATGCTGTGGGCCAGGAGGGGCCGGGTCTTACTGGCCTCCTCTGCGGACACCACACACAGGATGAGCATGGGAAGCCCTGCGGCACGCCGGGTCACTGATGTACTGCGAGGGGACCGCAGCATCTCCAGGCCCTGCAGGGACAAAATATTCTAAAGGTTATTATCTCACACGGTGCAGAACAACTTCAACGCATCGGAGCCCTGTATGGAGGAATCCCTCAGTAGGGTATTGGGCAGAGACTACCTGCTTCAGCATGTGAGATGGGATGTCCCTGTGCTCTGGGTCACTGCTGCTCAGGAGACTGGCGCAGAACCTGGTGAAGCCCACACAGCAGCCCTCTACCGCCCCCTGGGGTTAGAAACATGGATGTTTGGGCTGATGACAAGAGACCCAGGAAGTCTTTAAACTGTGGCCCGTGGACATTATGTCCTTCTTACCCAGTGGCGACATTTCAGAAGAACGTTCTTGAACACTTTTGAGGCCCTTTTCAGGTCTTCTAAGGTTAGATAGGATTCTGTCGGGTTTGCCTCAGAAAGGATTCTTTCTACCAGGGAACCTAGAAATATTCCTATTTCCTGAAGAGGAAAACATAAAGGTGATTGGAGACCAGAATGTTTCTTAGCAGTGCTAAGCATGTTAAGGAATGTGCTGCCTGGTTGTCAGTGGGGTTGTGACCAGCCAGCTCCGGTACCTTGAGGGAGACCCAGCAGAAAGTGAGGACCAGGCTGTGTTCCTCAGACAGCAGCACGCCCTCGTCCCCCTCTTCCTGGGCCCCTTGGCCTATCAGAGAGGTGATGGCATTCCCCATGTCACAAAAAGATGGGAGCAAATCTGAAAAGAAATCAGGAGGGCAAGGGATTAGTGAGATAATTCCATGCCAATTCTCCACTTCACTTCACTTAGCACCCTTTACTCAGGAATGGAAATACCTCTGTCATCCGCACAAGCTTCCAGGTCTCCATAAAGAACACCCAGGAGGAGCAGAGAGATCTTCTCCAACAGATCCAGGATATCTATGGTCACTCTGTAGTCAATCACATCACTCAGGGTTCTGGGTACCTCCAGTATACACCTTTCTAGAGCTGTCAAAATCCCTAAAACAAATACATCCCCTATAAGGTTGCACTTTTTATTCAATTTATTCAAACAAGCTGGTAGATATTAATAAAATTGCATTAACGAAATACCAAGGATGCAATAGGTCTCACCATGTATGGATTTGGACTTTGCAGCCAGCATCACATCATCCTTAGCAGTCAGATAATGTTGCTGGAGTTTCTTAAGTAGGTACCCAACCAGAGTATATGCCTTGGAGTCTCCAGAACTGACGTAGTTGATCCTACTGTCCAGCCAGGGAACATGAGACTGGCCTCCAGACCTTCACAGAGGGGCAGGGATGGGCTTATGTCTCAATGTTTTAGAGGCCCACAACTCTAGGTGAATAAAGCTCTACTTACTTTTGAAGAAGCACTTTGATGATCAAAGCTCCAATCTGAGCCTCTGGCACACGGGGGCTGCAGAGGAGCTGCTCCGCTCGGCCGAACAGCACAGCAGTGATGTCCTCTGAAAAACTGGCTGGGAAAAATCTCAACAATAATCCTGCAGAAAGCTCACGAATCTACAGAGGACAAAAAAAAAACAGTAAAGAGAATTCATTATTTTACTTACTCTTCTGTCATTCACAATTTATTAAAAAACAAAAAACAAAAAAACATAAGCACTAAGCTTACCTCGTTGGTAGAATCCTCTAAACAGCCAATAAGGACAAGCTGTTTAGATCTTGAGAAGAAATCCCACAGTCCTCTTTGCCTCGCCCAGTCGAATAAAGAGGCCATGTTAACTACAGAAAGTGGGGGAAAAAACATTTCAGATTGGCTTTAAAACCCAAGAATGAAGAGTAAACCATCTTAAGCCTGCTTCACTGACTTGGGGGCTGGCCCTTCTTCTTTTCTGGGCTCCAGGTGTCTGTGCAGGTCTCTAGGACCACAGACAACAGAAGCAGGACAGTCTTCTTCCTCTGGTAGCTGTGACCTGGTGCCAGGTAGGACAAGGGCAGCTGGGACAGCCAGTCCACAAACCCTACAATGATCAGCATCAACAGGATTTTAATGAAGTGCACCACACAGTGAGATGGGAGAAGGGTTAATATAAAACCAGTTTTTAGCCGTTCAGAATATTGCAGCTCTCACCTACACCCTGATGTAGCGCCATCTCCATCTCCTCCGTGAGGCTGGTGTTGTGGTCTCTCTTTCCCTTTCGTCCTCTGAGGCGGGCCAGGCAGCTGTCTCGGATCCGGACCAAGAACCTTTTCACCCCCGCCTGGAGGTGCTGGCGGAACGGTGAGGACTCACTGTTCAGGTTCTGTGGGATGAAGGTCCTCATGGTAGACAGCTCCTCCGGGCCTGGGGCCTCTTTGGTCTTTGGGCTACAGCAGAGCAGGTTGAGAGCAGCCAGGCGGACTTTGTCGTCCACACATCCCAGGGCCAGACGGAGGGTCTCCAGGGCAGAGACACTCCCCAGGGCCCAGGGAGAGCCCCCATAAGCAGCCCGGTGGGCGCTCATCACACAGGCCCAGGCATGGAGGTGCCCTGATTCTGCAGGGTCCAGGGTTGCCAGCAGAGGCTCCATGGCAGAGGGGAAGACACGCAGAGTACAGGGCAGGAGGTAGTTTGAACTGTTGGTCTGAAGAAGGGTCACATCAGAGGTCAGAGCCTCCAGGAGAGTGGGCCGCCAACGCTTAGCCCACTGACTGGCCAAATCCGACTCCAAGGGCGGAGCATCCTGGTTCGCAGCCTCACACAGCTCTTGCCTCTGTTGCCGGATAAGACACCTGTACAGCTCGGAGGCACATGGGGACAGGTGATTGGTGGACAGACACCTCAGGAGGTGGTTGGGTAGCTCAGGGTACTGCTTCAGCACCTGACAGGTTTACAAAAACTGAATTAGGATCACAGTTTTCACAAGTAAACGTGTCCTTTCGACACATGTAAATGTTAAGACGACTGTACAGCTCACCTTGTCAGTGCCTACATAAGGGAGAAGTGAACACAGGGGTGCATATTTGGCTTTGGCCTCCCAGGGCAGTTTGGTTATGCGGCGTAGTAAGGAAATGTGCAGATTATTCTGAGTGTCTCCAAAATGCTTGCAGTCCATGTCATAAATCTCCAACAGCAGGCAGAAAGCACTGCGCACAAACTCTGATACCCCCTCCACCTGGGAATGTAAGGGGAATAAAATGCATTATTGTCACCACTGTCCTATTTAAACATGACTACGGAAAGGGGGAGATGGGGACTGAGAACTCACTGGGCTCTCAGCATTGTTCCAGATGACCTGAATGAGTTCTTGTCTCAGGCTTGAGTCGTCAGCCAGCAGGGGAGCGCCAGTCACCTCCCAGACTTTAGCCTGGCTCTCCTTAACACGCTTCAGCCACAGTGTTAACACTGCCATCAAACAAAGGGTTTCAATATTCAGGTGGAAATGCTTTCCTTGTGCGCTTACAGAATACACATGAACACACTGGTTTTGCTTAGTACCTTCAAAGACATAGTAGTGACAGTCAAGCTTTTCCTCACACAGGGCAGAGACCACAGGAAACAAACCATCCAGGAGTAAACAAGTCTGAAACAATACATAGAAAACCACAGATTTGACTTGGCAGAGGTACATGAGACCGGAATGAATGAAGGAGGTATTAGGTAACGTGAGAAGTAGGGCAGTCTGTGAGACATACCCTTGCGGTGTCCGCTGGACAGACCAGGATATCCCTTCTACAGCAGGTCAGCAGGCCCCTGCACACAGCCAGTCGGTCAACCCCGTCCTGCCCCCGGGCAATACACTGCGCCTGCAAACCGCCCACACACAGTTGCCAGGGCTCTGAGAAAAACACATAAACAGGTGTAGGAAAGTATTAAAAAGGTATGAGCATCCCTAAAGCAGTTGGTAGAGCTGCTGACTAATGAAGAGTGAACTGTAGCCAATAAAAAGGAGGAGAGTTGAGCACTATTTTAAGCTACCAGTGATTTAATTAGTAAAATACCAACGTTTCAGGGTAAATGAAGAGGAAAAACATCAATCACTTAAATTACTGGGAGCTAGAGAATAAAATGTATTTTAAAAAGGGTGGTTTGATTCCTGAATGCTAACTAGCTGAAGACAGTGGTATAGGAGACCACATGCAGTTTAAATTACTTTTAACTGTTCTAAATGTGTTGGTTACTGATATAAGCAATAAGGTATACCACCACAAAGTGTTGTATCCTGAGACTCTGGAATGCCTCATGCCTATGAATAGCTCTTGGCTGTTGTTTATTGGCCATATATGACCCACCCGTGCCTTATCCCTAATTCTGAACCAGGTGAATCCTGAATGATTGGCAGAAAGCCATGGTTTATGTAAGCAATAAGGCACGGGGGGTGTGGTATATGGCCAATACACCAATGCTGAGGGTTGTTTTTAGGGACAACGCATCGCGGGGGTACATGGACACAGCGCTTAGCCATGGTATATTGGAAACATAACACAAACCACAGAGATTGCCTTATCGCTCTTTTAAACAACCACACCAACACAGGGCAGTAAAAAGTAATGATGTCATAGCCATGGTATACATGATCAGTCTATAATTTTAATGGTAGGTTTATTTGAACAGTGAGACAGAACAACAACAAAAAATCCAGAAAAACACATGTCAAAAATGTTATAAATTGATTTGCACTTTAATCAGTGAAATAAG
>JACXGI010005672.1:20611-39752 GCA_016801175.1 Esox masquinongy
AGCTCCCTCCACAGATTTTCTATGGGATTAAGGTCTGGAGACTGGCTAGGCCACTCCAGGACCTTAATGTGCTTCTTCTTGAGCCACTCCTTTGTTGCCTTGGCCATGTGTTTTGGGTCATTGTCATGCTGGAATACCCATCCACGACCCATTTTCAATGCCCTGGCTGAGGGAAGGAGGTTCTCACCCAAGATTTGACCGTACCTGGCCCCGTCCATCGTCCCTTTGATGTGGTGAAGTTGTCCTGTCCCCTTAGCAGAAAAACACCCCCAAAGCATAATGTTTCCACCTCCATGTTTGACGGTGGGGATGGTGTTCTTGGGGTCATAGGCAGCATTCCTACTCCTCCAAACACGGCGAGTTGAGTTGATGCCAAAGAGCTCGATTTTGGTCTCATCTGACCACAACACTTTCACCCAGTTCTCCTCTGAATCATTCAGATGTTCACTGGCAAACTTCAGACGGGCCTGTACATGTGCTTTCTTGAGCAATGGGACCTTGCGGGCGCTGCAGGATTTCAGTCCTTCACGGCGTAGTGTGTTACCGATTGTTTTCTTGGTGACTATGGTCCCAGCTGCCTTGAGATCATTGACAAGATCCTCCCTTGCAGTCTGGGCTGATTCCTCACCGTTCTCATGATCATTGCAACTCCACGAGGTGAGATCTTGCATGGAGCCCCAGACCAAGGGAGATTGACGGTTCTTTTGTGTTTCTTCCATTTGCGAATAATCGCATCAACTGTTGTTACCTTCTCACCAAGCTGCTTGGCGATGGTCTTCTAGCCCATTCCAGCCCGGTGTAGGTCTACAATCTTGTCCCTGACATCCTTGGACAGCTCTTTGGTCTTGGCCATGGTGGAGAGTTTGGAATCTGATTGATTGATTGCTTCTGTGGACAGGTGTCTTTTATACAGGTAACAAGCTGAGATTAGGAGCACTCCCTTTAAGAGTGTGTTCTTATACAACTCGTTACCTGTATAAAAGACACCTGGGAGCCAGAAATCTTTCTGATTGAGAGGGGATTAAATACTTATTTCACTCATTAAAATGCAAATCAATTTATAACATTTTTGACATGCATTTTTCTGGATTTTTTTGTTGTTATTCTGTTTCTCACTGTTCAAATAAACCTACCATTAAAATTATAGACTGATCATTTCTTTGTCAGTGGGCAAACGTACAAAATCAGCAGGGGATAAAATATTTTTTTCCCTCACTGTATATCAGCCAGTCAGTATTCAGAATTCAAACCACCCGGTTTATAAGACACTGTATACCAGGTACATCAGGTATCGAATACCTTTCTACTGTTAATTGCATTTCAACTTGTTTATAGTAGCAATATGAATCCTCCAGACAGGATTTCTGGAAAACCTGGAAATGAACATTCACAGAATTTTACCATCCCAGTTGCGTACCTGATTGACTGATTTGTAGCAAACTCCAAGCAGCTGCACCTCCCTCTGCAGTCTCTGGTACGGTGTTGATCAACATGGCCACTGTGGTGCCAGCCAGGAGACGGGTGTCTCTGTTGGAGCACTGCCCACCAAAAGGAGACGAGTAAGGGATGGACCCTGACAGTCCATCAATGACAACAGACAGCCAACCTGAATCTTATTTTAAATAGATTCAGACTCAACCTCAATAGATGTCGAAACACAGACCTGTCCCAGAATGATGTCCAGTAGAAACTGTAGGATGGTCTGCACTGCCAGACTCTGCTGGTCCTTTTGCAACATGAGAGGGGCCACCTCACCTGGCAGCAGCTGGAACACCTGCAAACATACCTGAAGAAACAGGTCCCAGACCAGTTAGAAATGTACTAACACAGCTAACTCACAGATCAGTTCAGTGACAAGACTTCATCTTAACAACAAATAAAATTTGACAAAAAAAAGGGAGTCACGCTGGGGATCAATGTCTCTTTGCCAGCTGAGCCCTATTTACTAGATACAACAATGTAAACATTTATGTAAATATGAAATGCTACAAAGGAATATAAAACAGTCATAAAATGAATACATTAATTAAAAAGGTCCAAAAGAAATGTTCTGAATTGCTCTAGAACCAGAAGCACCAACACATCCATTCGAGAGAAGTGTTCCACAAATATAGAGCGAAACAATGAAAAACCTATTTCCCCAGCTGTGGTGTTAACCATTTCTGAGACCTAGCTAACTGTGTTAACTTATAAGGCTGATTAATGCGGTTAAGTACAAAAGCAGTTTTGGTAAGAGTGACTTGTAAATAAACAAAAGAGAATGTTGCTCCCTATACATATCACAGAATGCCCATACCACATTTAGAGAGAAGACACAATGATGAGTCCTAAAGCAGTCACCAGAGATAAGGGCATAGCATCTAGTGGTTTAAGTGTAGAGGCATGTAAATTAGAAGGCCAGCGGCAAAGAACCCCGCACCCTGGGCTGCGACTGGCTTGACCCTGAAGCGAAGTAGGGCTGGTTGAGAGAGCAGAGGCTGCTGGAAGTCATGCTGGAGAGCTAGTTATGGGGCACTCTTATTTCAGGTCTAAATCAAATCCCAACACCCTAAGGCAGTGAAGGGGACATTGCCCTGCATAGAGGGCACCCTTCAGATGTTAAACTAGTGTCCTGATTCCCTGTGGGCATGACAGATCCCACGGCACTTAGGAGTAGAAAAGTTCCAATCAATCCCTCATATCATCTTTGCCACCTCATCTCTCCCAGTTTCCAACTGGCTCATACACCACTTCAAACTATAATTGAAAACATTTTGTTGAGAAAATCATTCAGGTTTAAGGAAATCTCTGTAATTTTAATTTTATCTTAATGACTAAGGCTCTGCACAACCTAAATAAAAGTTGATAAAGTACATGCATATACCTTGACAGCTTGATAACACAGTGGACCATTTCTCAAACCCTCCTGCTCCAGTATTACAGGAAATAACTCAGCCACTTTATTTAGCAATGAAGGACATGCTTCTCTCCACAGCTCACGGCCAATAGAGCTGTCCTCCAGAAACATGCAGGCTGAAAACACAAATTACACAGGAGATAAAATAAAGCCAAAAAAATCACTTTAAAATTTACAATGGCCCTCACACTAAAACAAAGAAAATATCCAAGATTATTCTAATCCAAAACAAACCTATTTGGAGGTCCCCAATTGATAATTCCTGAAAAGAAAGATGATGAATCATTATTGCATTACAAAAAAAGTCCAACAATGTATTTTTTAACAATAGACATCTACCTGATCCGTTTCCACTATGGAGCACAAATGGTGTTTGATCTCTTGAAAAACCAGCGAGCGGTTGACTTTCGCCAGTTGTTGCAACATCTGTAAGCCATGATCAAACACATTTTCAGGATTGTACTTTAGTAACTCAGCCTTATAAACATCCCTTCTAGAGGAGAGAGCTTTTTCTAGACCTGGTCTAATTTGCGACTGGCGATTGACATGTTGAACATCTGGATTTGCATGGCGACAAGGAGCCTAATGAGTGGCAGGAGGTGCTTCTCCTCCAAACACTGGAGCTGCTTCTCTGATATCTTCCTCAGCAGCTGGCTTGCCTCATCCAGACTGCGCTCTTTGCATCGCTTTATGCTGTTCCTGTTCAATGACAGAAGCCATAGAATACCATCAAGTTGAGATTGTGAAATGGTTAACAACAAATGTGTCACAATTGGTACTAAGAAAAAGTGGAGCTTGAATCAGCAACCCTGAGAGACCAGAGACTATCTCAGTACTGCCACCAATGTAGTGATATGGTGAGAAGTCCTCGCAGAGCCTTAACAAGCAACCTTGTTTGGGGTTAATACACTACTACCTGTGCCGTTAAAGCCACTTGGCAGAACCTGTAGTCTACATGCATACACATTCAAAGATGACACACATGGACTGTCATAACAACATAAGGCTTCTCTACAAATATCAGAGAAAACACATCAGTTACAATTGTCAATCACATTTACCTTGAGCACTCATCAAGTTTGTTTATGAAATGCTTCAACGTAGTGCTGACATCTACCGGTATCGTATCCCCATTTACCACAAAGTCTAGTACAGCTTCCATCAGATATTCGACTGACTCGACAAGCACCACTGTTCGTTAATACAGAGGCACTTTCTTTTCCCAGTAAAGAATGAGGCAATGCTTCCTCGTGTTTTCTATTAACATGAAACTAACTCCACTGGTTTAGTTGCGTGATTAGAGACCAGTGTGTGAAAAATTGCCGCCATCTAGTGTATAGGAGTATGTTCTGGATGAGATCATCTTTGGAAAATGTGGCCTTTGATTTCATGTTGACGTATTGTAAATTATTTTGGGTGCTTAAAGATTCTATATAATTTTTCATGTTACAACTTCGCTTCATGAAGTTAGCTATAACGCGTTTAACCATGCTGCACATTTTCGGTCTCTTTCTGTAGAACACACTCAGCCCACACGTGTCGCTGTTGACTGTCTGAACAGTAGCGTGTCCTATCTGTAGCATGAGAGAGCAAGCCATTCCATAAACCTTGATTGGTTTATGTCGTTGCCATAGTCATCTCTCTACAACACATTGCAAAAATGGCGACTCCCTGGTAAACAGCGTTTTTCAGTGATGGCTAATATACTTTCTACACCATGTGCATGGATATTTTTTATTGTTTTAATTAAGGATGCAAAGAGCAATGTCGGTAAGTCATTAAACTATTTGAATTTCCATGGTAATCAATGAGCTAACTTGAACTAAACCTAAGCTAAGGGCTAGCTAGCAAAGTATAGATAGCAATTAATCCCTTTTAAAGTTTTTCAGCCGTCGTATATCGTCACACCCGGCCCCAGAATTTCAGCTTTCTTGCTTGGAAATATATCTGGCATATCGCTGACACTGAGTTCTCTGTCGCCCTTTAATTCCTCGGGTAAGTTATCTACAGTACTTGCATGGCGTGTATTCTCGATACATTCTTGTAATTGGTCATGGAGTTTTGTAAGCACAACTATGCATTTTGTGGGTTAATTTTGACAGGTCGCCTTCCACCCCCAACGTGCTCAGAAGATCTGACGCACTGGGTTCTCACACAGGATTTGGTGGACAAGGTAGTGTGTGACGTATAAGAGATCTGTAGAGCTTCGCTTCTACCGTAACTAAAATAGGCCAAAAGAGGCCTGGCCAAAGGGCAGAGCTGTCCATTTAGAACATTTACCACACACGTAGTCATAAAATATATTGTTATGAACCAAAAATCCTGTTGTTCATCCATAAATAAGACAGTTACCCCTAATGGCTCCCAGGTCGTTTGTTTAAATAAGAATCTAATATTAGAATACCGCTACCTGGTAAAAGAATTGTAAAAACACACACATAAGAATAGCCAATGGTTGATGCCATTCAGATCTTCATTGAAATTACAATGACCATCTAATGTCTGTCTCTGTAACATCTCTGTCTCAGACTACAGTGCGAGTTCAGCTCAGTCTGAACCGCAGTCTTTTCCTGTGTCGTAACAATGATACAAACACAGACTGCTGTCCCGAACCCTTGTGTTTGCTGGAGATTCTCCGTGTGTCTGCCTGTCTGGAGAACACACCTCAAGACTCACTGCTTGTCCAAGCTAAGATTTATGCCCAGGTCTATCCTACTGACCCTGTGTCTGGTAAGTTTGGCTCTTTTTGGAGCAGGTATTATTGGCATGGGGTGTTTTAGTACTTTCATGTTGTTTTTCCAATTTTTTCTTTCGGTTTTGTCAGATAACCGAACAGTTATCCCCAACCAAGTGTACAGTCCCCTGGGCTCCTGTCCCTGTGACCTCACATTGGGAGCCTGTGATGTGCGCTGCTGCTGTGACAAGGTATTTATATCCACTATGACACTTATTAAACCTAATTCTAACTTTCTGAATGGAATGATTAGACATTTTAACTCTGTTTGACCATCAGACAAGTATCCCTGTCATATGTCTCCCTCAGGACTGTTCCCCTGAAGTTATGAAGCTGTTTGTGTCCCAGTGTCTCATGGGCCCTTTTGGAGGGGAAGTCTCTCCAGATCCTGATTACCTGTGCCATGCACAGTCAGTTGAAAATTCCCCAGATTGGTTTCCATTTCTCTGCGTTATCTCCCCGCCTGACAACAATCCCTTTCTCGGACTGTTTTATGAAGGGGACACAATGTGAGTAACTGTCTATATCCTCAAAAAAAAAATGTTTTGTCGCAAGATCCTGCTGTTAAACAATAGATTGTAGATTTTTTTTTGCATTTGCAATACCTCTGTCCAATTTGTATTATATTTCTTAGACCTGATACGTGTTCTTCTACACCCTTTCTATATCTGCTTCAGCACACCAGTACCAAGGCCGTCTTTCCAAACACCAGTGCTGTCAGCTGCGCTGCCCAAAGACAACTACCGTCAGGGGGATCCTATATTCACCACAAGTGATCAGTATATCACCATACCTCAGGTTATTCTTGTCTGTGTCTCTTTTTCCTGTCTGCATCTTTCTTTTTTCCTTCTTTACCTCTGTATATTATAAACAGTATGTATTTGTGAATTGTCACTTTTATATCTGTATATATGAATGCCATCTGATATGTCTATATTCTCTCCTAATCCCTTAGAAGTCCCTGGTTGGTCAGTGTGTAGATCATGCCCCTGTGGCATTTTTGAAAAACGTCCAAGCGCAGTGTGTAACCCATCTCCTGTCCTGCCCCACTGGACCTCCCCTACAGACAACACCTACTGAGCTGAAGGTACAAGTGAGGGATGGCCAACGAGGTAAGCCTCATCTACCCATTAGTAGAACAGTTACACTTTTTAACTTGACCATTGTCTGTTTATTGTTGATTGATGTGCATTGTGTTTTTGTGTACTCACTGGGGAAACCCATTAGGTGTAGTCACAGTGGATGTCACAGATGAAATGGCTGTTGACTTGAGCCCCTTTGTCTCAAGTTCGCTGGTTGGAGATGGAGTACCACTGTGTAAAAATGTGACCCTGGCATTAGATTACAAATTCTTCTGGAAAGGGAATGGTCTAACAAATATTACACTTACCCGAACACTTGGAAATGTCCCTTCTGTTAATGGTAGGTTCCAGTTTCTTTTGGAGTATTGTAGTATAACAGGAACTGTGTTATTACATGGTGTCTGGCACTTACACCAATTTTCCTGCTTTTCTGTGTTTGTATTTTCTCTTCCTTTTACAGTTGCTTTGACATCCAGGTATTCAGTAGTGTTTCTGAATGGAGATGCTTTGTCACAGCCCATCTCAGGAAATCCAGGTTGGTGTTAAGATATACACTTATAGACATGGTTAGATTTTGAATTATGGTTTCACAGAATTACGGATAAAGGTTTGCATAATCTCTCCCAGATTACCAAGTGGGCAGGCTTGTGATTGGTGGAGTTGAGGACACCTTGGGGAATAGCACAGTCATACACAGGGCCCCATTCAGTCTTTGGAAGCCAGGTAACAAACAGGTTGTCTTAGTGCACTGAATAGTAAACTGGAAAAATATATTGCTTTAAAGGTGTCCCTTATCAAACTACACATGGTGCATAAACAAATGTTCACTATTGTGAACCAAAAGTAGACCACTGTTTTGCATTGTTTTCTGGTTTAGTATGTGTATATGAATTCATGTTTTTATATTTCTGTCATCAGTAGGCAGCGGACTATGTAGCTCTGCTGAGATGAGGCCAGTTTTGTTTGGGGAGAACTCAACTGCAGGATGTCTGTTACCCATGAACCTACAGAACCTGACCCAATGTAGTCTGGTCAGGTAAGTATCCACACACACACACACACACACACACACACATTGAAAAGTTGATCACAATATAGCAAAATGCATGCAAATGAGAGTCATCGATGTCTCTGTAGAATGTTTGACCTCCCTCATTTACCTCCGTCAGAGAGACTGTTGTATCTCTTCAGAGGGCTCTGATCCCAGCAACACACATAGCCAAGAATGGAGACCCACATTTCCTGAGCCTGACTGACTGGTTGAATATTACCTGTGAGTTCACCTATTTTCTACATTTTTTCCACATGTATCTGTTAAATAAAATCCCAATATTAGCCAAAATACACATCCTAATATGTTTTTTGTCAAATCTCTATTATTTTTTTATCTTTTGTTGAATAAAGAAATAGTCACAATATTCATTCAGTTTTGTTATTGTGGCTTTCTCTATTCCACTTCTGTGACCATCAAATGGAATATCCCACAGTTGTGGAACTAAACTCCAGCCAACCCATGGGGGGTGGTACTGGCACATGTTCTGGGATTCCCTCCCATCGACACATCCACATTATGAGCATTGTGACACAGGTGGGGGGGTTGCCTCAGTGGGAGATACAAGGAGTGGAGGTCAGGTAAGTGCCTATAAAATTGTTCACTGCCATCCCACCTATCTTTCCTTTTTGCTGTGCTGTCTCTGTTCATACTCAAACAAATAGGGCTGTACATAGGACTTATTAGAATGTGTGATTATGTAAACGCCTCCTTATTTGCGCAACTAGCTCTGTTGTGAATGTTGTACCCACACAGTGACCATGTATCCACTTGGAAGATGGAATGTGGAGGGGGTGACCCAACCCCCTGTTTAGACCAAGTTGTGACTCAGTTTTTCCCTGTCACATCCTCGATTACCTTCACTGATATCCCTATCAACATCGGGCCACCCAAAACAAGGTGACTCCTGGAATACTAAATACTTAAAATTTGATTTACTGTATAATTTTTTGTGCTCTGTTTAAAGGTGCAGGGAATACAACTGTGATGTGGTTCTGCTTGTGTGTCTTTCAGGTTTCAAATTAACTTTACGGAGTATGACTGTGACAGGAATGATGTGTGCTGGCCCCAACTTGCCTTCCCCCTTACCAGGTATTACACAGGTAAGACTCTGTTGACCCGAAATGTGACTTATAAAATGCGACTAAGGTCTGAGCCTTAGGATTAACTGTTTTCCCCTCCCCTCTATCTCCAGGTGAGTCGTATTCCCTGTCTCTGGCCAAGGGCCTAACCCTTGTGTTTTTCTTTATCACTGCCTCTGTTCTTGGGACACCATGGAAACAGATCCGACAGGCATGGAGAAGTGCTTCTATCTAAATCCAGGAATCTTCAAAAGAGTGGTTCAGTAAAAAGACAGACTGGCATACAGTAATTCTGTACTTGGGCTACCACCATGACAACTACCATCTTGAATGCCTGTCTCATGGCTTGAATCTGCTTTTACAGCTGTGGAAATAATCAACAATTTTATTGCTGATGAGTAATTTTCAGGTTGTAACCTTAAATATTTTCAGCATTTTCTATTGTAAAAATGTGTTGTATTTTGATATTTATTATTAAAAATGTTGTTACATTTTGGAAAACTAGTTGTTTAATTTGCAGTATGTTCATTGCACATCAGACATTTAATTAAGCAGTACCACCCTGGGGGGTATTCATTCACCCAAACAAAACATTTCAGTTGCGAGTCAAACTGATTTTTTTATTATTTGTAAAAAAAAAGAGACAATAGAGGGATCAGTCCGAATGTGAAAAAAAATGTATGACCAAACGTCATTGCAATGTTTTATAATATGTGGGTTTTATTTTAAATGTTTTGTCATTGGCACAAGAAAGTTACGTCATCACTAATGCTGCGAATAGTGTTGCATCTACGTGACGTGGAATTAGTGTAACTTGGCGTACAAACTCTATCGGAGGGCCCATGATATCTAGAGAATTCAAAGAGGGCTGGTCTTTATTGAAGTGTAAATGGGCTTATGTTAATCATAACGTAATTTACAAAACGTTATTTTTTCTATTAGTAGTTGTATCATAGGTATTGTCTGCAGCTACAAACACAACAAACTGCACTGAGATCACGGAACCAGCTACTACGTATGCTGGCTAGCTATCCGGATAGCTAGGAGATGGCTAATTCTTGTGGTGACAGTTCTAGTTCGCTACAATAACGATAACTAAGTTATTATGCTTGCTATAGCAGAAGGACTCGAACAACCACTACACCAAGATCAATTTGAGACCAAATGGAGACGTGTCAATGATTGACCCGGCGTGTAAGCGAATGAACCGATAATTTGTTAACCAGCTACAAACTGTAGCTGCTATACTGGAGTTTTCTTTACTACTAGCTTCTCAGTCGCACCGGCGAGTTTGTTCGACAGCTAAGCCTACCCAGTGAAGTGGTTTGGGCTCTTGACTAACGACGTTAGTAGGCTAGATAGCTAGCCGGTTGCAGTGTGTAAGCTGAGAAGCGCAAGCCGTCAAGATGGGCTCGTTGTTCCGAAGTGAAGAGATGTGTTTGGCCCAACTGTTTCTGCAGTCTGGATCAGCATACGACTGTATCAGCGAACTGGGAGAAATTGGTCTGGTGGAATTCAGAGACGTAAGTAGCTACTGATCCCTAAATTAATAAATATAGCCGTGTGTATATACAGTTATTTAGCAGACACTTAAAGCGACTCACATGATCAATTGGGGGTAACTGTCTTGGTCAAGGAATTAATAGATTGTTCACATCACATTGCTGCTGTGTGATTTGAGCTAAACTTTTCAGTCACCGGTCAGATGCTCTACAGCAATCACAAAACTATTAGCTAATTTCATACATATATCTCAAAAAGTAGAAAACGTGAGAAGTGTACTCCCCGAGATCACAGGGAATGTTGGAGATGTTTTTCAAAATATAATCAATCACTCCGTAAGTGTTTTGGTGACAAACAATTTGGCTTTGCTACTGTTTCAGCTCAACCCCAGTGTAAACCTATTCCAACGGAAGTTTGTCACTGAGATAAAGAAGTGTGAAGAGATGGAGAGAATTCTAGGTAAGGGAACAAACATTTGGTATTATTCTGAGCAAAGAAAATGATTTGACCAGTCCCACCCCTGTTTCTATAAAAATCTGAGGGATGGGTTGGAGAAATGTTACGGTATGGTATATAGGCCTAGTTAAAGATGTAAGGGTTAACCATCCATGATTCTACATTTGTTTTGGACCTATACATTTGTTACTTTTCTGTTGAGTCTTGAAGAATATTTCATTATAAATACCTCTTACCCATTTAGAGCTGTGCAAATATTTTTTCCATCACATGACCACTGTACAATTTGGAAATACGCTGTGCCGTGGCCAATGATGCTCATTCAAGAAAACTAGAATTCACTCAGGCTTAATTGGAGGCCAATGCTTAGGCTGAAGATTAAAATCTCCCAGAAAGTACATAGGGAGCTGGGATCTTTTTTTTTTTTTTTTACTGGAATCTGAGTTCCTAAGAGAGAGGATTAGCTGAGTGTGAGGCCGAGTAGTGATCTTTGACTCTTATACCCCATTCTAACTAAGCCTAAAATACACCAATTTGACCATGCTGTGAATAATTTGCAGACTTTTCTTTTACTGCAGTACTCTGCAAATGTATTAGGCCCCCTGAGAATTTTTTGAAGCCCTTAATCTAAGCAGTAAGTTTTTATTTGACAAAGAAAAAATGGATTTGCATTTTTACATTTTGTTCTTTTCCCTGTCCAAGTGTTCCCACACAGCTTCAAATATGTTGAGGTTGTGACTTTGATGTTGCTAATCTAATATTCCTGAGTATTCCATCTGGGACTTCCATTCCAAATACTGTATATCTTCATCATATTTGCAGCATGTTTGGGGTCATAATTGTGCTGATTTATGCCTATTAGTCAAAGATTAAAATTTTTTGTAATACTTGATGAGCAAGAATTTTACTAGATTTCCTTCTGTCCCTAAAGGAAGTACCTTTAAGTTCCGTTTGAATGCAAACAGCTTTTTATGTCTTCCACTGTGTCTCCAGTTTTTTTTTCAAATGTCTTTATAAAATTGTTTCTAGCCTCACACAATATTATAATATAATATCCAAATTCGTTTTTGGACTTTTAGGCAGTTTTGTTACATTTTATTTACTTAAATGTATTTGGTTTTATTCTGCTGTAAAGAGTTTTTCTAGCAAATTGGGACTTGCTGAATTGTACAAATCAGCAGTCTGATACCGTTACATTACTGCAGGCATCATGGTAACAAGAGTCAGGACCCAGTTGTCTTAAATAAAAACCATAACAATATTAGCTAACCGCTGCTAACTTAGTGAGGTTAGCAGCTAACTAGCTTTGGTGAAAGGTTTTTATACTGTGTGATGCTCTAGTTGGCAGCATCTTTCATTTCATATGAAGTAGGTTTGACTGGCTGATACTGTAGTGACATTGTCTAACTGGGTAAATACTGATCATGTGTGCAAAACACCTTAGCTGTATGTGAATTAGCACGACTGTCACTTGGTCATCAAACAAAGGTTATGTCAGCCTGTGTTAGGATATGTAACTAATGGTCCTAACGATGGCTCTACGTTGCTTGGTGACGTCACTTGAGGTGATATCCATCCCATGAATGGACTCTGGTAAACCCGTCCCAACTCTCAGAATTCCACATTTCTGCAGTGGAGAGAGAGGCTTTTTTACACATGTTGTTATAGACTGAATTTATAATCAGAAAAAAAATTGCTCTATTACATCTGTTGCTCTAGATGTAATATTTAAATCAGATTGTTTGGGAAACAGTAACTGTTTGTGTTTTAAGGCTTCATTATTATGTTCAACAGGGTATCTTCTAAGGGAAATCAAGAGGGCAGACATCCCACTTCCAGAGGGAGAAGTTAACCCGGTTGCACCCCTGCCCAAGCATGTTCTGGTTATAATGGTTAGCCCCTCTACTTGTCTCTCATTCGAATGTCAGAAACTGTTTACCATAACAATGAAGTATTACCTTTGTCCCAAATGGCACCATATTTCCAATAGTGGCGTTTCACTTTTCACAAGGGACCTATATCATCACAAGGGGCCTGGTGAAAAAACCCTATCTCATCATTACTATTGACTTGTATCTGTGACTGTCTTCAGGAACAGTTGCAGAGGCTGGAGGTGGAGTTGAGCGAGGTGACCAGGAATAAGGAGAAACTACAGAAGAACCTCCTGGAGTTGACTGAGTACACACACATGCTGCGCATCACACGCAACTTTGTGCACCGCAGTGCTGAGGTAAGTCCCAAAGCTGCTCCACCATGCAGAATCTCATTATTGCGCTGCCCTTTCACACTTTTGTGCACTTATTGTTATGGGTGTAACTGTACATTTATTCATACTGAACCGTTGTACGGGATGCCTCTGTTCGATCTGCACTGGGAACTTGCATGCATAAAAAATAATCTCATAGGGAGTAGCCTACTAGCCTTTTGCTGAATTGGGACAAGAGGGAAGTTTATCAACTTGTTCCAGTATACATTGTATTCAGTTTCACTGTGCACTCTAACCAACCGGTCCTGTTTAGTTTGTGTATGTGTAGTGTTACGCCCCTATCTCAAATGCTTGTTGAGAAGACTGAGCAGGTTAACCCTGAAACCACCAAAATATATTTTTCGTGAATTGATTACCAACTGTGGTCACATAGCTAAGGTGTGACTCGAATTAGAAATTATTGGAAAATAGTATGATTTCAGCATTTTTAAGAATTAATTGCGATGCTGAGAGTTTGTGAACCCTTTAGTATTTCCAGTGTTTTTATATTTGAGTTAAAATGGAATTAGATCTTAATCATAGTGGTAAAAGTGAAATTAAACCTGATTAAACAAACAATACAATTGTACTTTTTAAACCTGAATAAACAGCACAATTGATCCAGCTTTTAATTTCTTTATTGGTAAAAACAGTATGAAATTCTCTGTTTATTAGCCCAAGTGTATTCAAGTTTTGGAAATGTTTGGTCCTTGGTGACTTGGTCCTTGGTGACATTGTAATGACAATATCAAACAGAGACTAGACATGCAAACCTTTCACCGTCACCAGTAAATGGTAGCATTTTTTGGGAAGGTATGATTTTCATAATGTCTTGATTATCAATGTATTTGTTTCAAATATTATTTTTTTGATGAGCACACATGTAAAAACGGAATTATACAGAATTATTCATCGTTTTGTGATTTATTTTTTTCTTAATTAAATGTTAACTACAAAGCTGAACGTGCTAGCCTGGCAGAATGGCATCCACTTTTTTTTTGTCAATCCAGCGACGCACCTTGGCATAAATTCTAAGTCTCTGGATCTCTGCTGGAGGAATGGAACCCCATTCTACTAATAGACATTGCCTAATATGGTATTTTGATGATGATGATGATGGGGAGCGCTGACTAACATGTCGGTCCAAAATCTCCTCTAGGTGCTCAATTGGGTTGACATCTGGTGACAGCGAAGGCCATAGAATATGATTAACATAATTTTCATACTCATCAAACCATTGCGTGACCCCCTCATACTGTGTGGATGGGGGCATTGTCACCCTGGAAGAGACCCAATAATTAACCGTTTTTCAAAGTCACTTACATTCTTTTCTCTTGCCATCCAAAATTGAGGTCAACTGGGCCTGCTCATCATTTTTATATATGCCACCAAGTAGTACACCTGTACATGAAGTACACCTGTATTGAAGCATCTGTATTTATGTTCCTCCACTCATTTACTCAGGTTTTTGTCACCGTTTAATATTTTGTTGGGCCCTATTAATCTTCAGGTTCACATAGTTTTTCCAGGTTCACATAGTTTTCTGTTTTTATGTTTAATCAAGTTCACTAAAGTTCATGCTAACGTGTTCACAAACTTTGCCTTCTGTATGATAAACGACTGCCATTTACAGGGGCAGTAAACCAACATTTGAAACTGAATAAATCAAAAGTTATCCTGAGAGACATTGACCAGAAAATTGTCATAGTTCGGTTTTAGTTACCCCGCAGCCAGCATTAGCAATACTAACCGTAATGGAAACTAGTTGTTATGGCATCCAATAAAACAAGTATGAGGGTTGCTGGTTTCTCATCTACGGTTCTGCAAAGTATTTGTCACTGACAGACTTCTGTGCTCTTATTCTGATTCTGAGCATGTAATTTTGATTTTGTACATGGCCATACCTAACTATAACAATAATTGTGGATTTGCACACAGACATAAGGAATGTGGTTTAGAAATGTATAGTCTCAGGCCAGTCCACGGGGTGCTATATCTGCCAAGGATCTATCAATTCACATTGCTCGTATAGCTCCCTCTTCACCCTTTGGTTGTATGGATAACCTATTTCTCCAAGTAATTATCAAATTATTTGACACAGGATAAGGAGTTTTTGTCTGCAGTTAAAATGACCCCATCGGAGTTTCTAAAGTCCATATTGACTCTGAAATGCTAAAATGCTTTGTCAGTCTCGTGTTGGCGGCAATGTAGCTGACTAACATTTCAATAAAAAAAGATGAATGTTGTTGCCCAAGCTGGGTTCGATGCGCCGTTTACTATGTGACAGACTGCGTCTTAACCACTACGCTATTTAAACAGCGGGTGTGGGTGCACATGATACATGTGTAGAGATGTGGTGTCTGTTTACTTGTCAAAACAATTAGTCAAAACTCCACGGTTCCCTACATTAGTTAACATCCAAATCAACAACTGGTATATCAGGATTGCTACACTACATTTGACATGTTAAATTAGAGATTACTGTAGATGGCTAGCTAATTGCTGTACAGTACCTATAAAGAAAACAATGACTGGAATCACTCCATGGTTAGTTTGTTTCATTACAAAACAGACAGTTGAATAGCTAACCACTACGCCATTTGAACTACGCTCTGTAAATCGAAAACGAGAGCAATATGTTCGTCGCCGGTGCAGTTTGTCCATCGCAATATAACGTGAAGATCTATGTTGAACAAAACCTAATGCCTGATTTGTTTGGATCATGGCGAGGATTGAACCCTGCATGAGAGGCCACGTCTCTAATCGCTACGCTATTCAACAATAGCCAGTCAGCCCAGTCCTCTCAGTCAGTCAGTCGACATTTGCTCTTCTTGGCCAGCTCCGCTGACGCGATCTGGAAAAAACAATAAAAGATAAGAAGATTGAATTTCCACTCTCCTTCAACATTAATAAAATTGCTGTTTGTTAAAATAAAAAAAATGGCCTGTTTTCTTGTGCAGTGAGGGGGAATGTATCCTCAAACTGGGTTTATGTTTTCAAGGGTGAGCCCCTGCAGGTCCAGTATGAGGAGTTCCCCTTCCTGGAGAAGGACTCAATGATGGACTACACCAGCATGCAGCGGCTTGGGGCCAAACTAGGGTAAGGGTCTATCAGCAGCAGAGTGGCCAGTGTGTTAGATACATCCCTCTAGTACCATGTCTGACCCTTTAGCTCCTTAACACTTGGATTCAACAAGGTGTTGAAAATGTTAGGATACCGGTCCATGCTGCTTTTCATGAAAGGGGCTTTGTACCTAATAAATTAGCCACAGATTGTATATTTAAATACACTTTGGTATTTGCCTGTTTACTGTAAATACACAGTTTCTCTCACCCACATTCCTTCAGGTTTATATCAGGGCTGATTCAGAGGGTGAAGATAGAGGCCTTTGAACGCATGTTGTGGCGGGTGTGTAAAGGCTACACCATCCTCAGCTACTCTGAGATTGACGAGTACTTGGAGGACCCTGACACGGTAGGTGCCTTGACATATTTGAACCCGTTTCTATGGGAGTATTCCTATGAATCGAGCGGTTATCATCATCATGTGTTAATCCTGTGTGAAGCAGAACGTCTTACCTCTCAGCCTTACCGTGTCTAAACTGGCTGTCTGTTCTCTGGTCATGGCAGGGCGAGCCAACTAAGAGTGTGGTGTTCCTTATCTCCTACTGGGGCGAGCAGATCGGACAGAAAGTCAAGAAGATCTGTGACTGGTAGCTAACACTTCTTCCCAAACAACCTCCTGTTCCACCTTCAGCCTTAGCTCATTCCCCAACAAACAATGTCATTCCGTTGTCAGAAATCACCTGTCATGTCTGTTATGTTGCCCTAAACAAACCCTGAAGATGGCAACTTTAAGTGTCCTGGATGTCATCTTGTTTGCTCCCCAGCTATCACTGTCACTTGTATCCATACCCTAACAACAATGATGAGAGGAACGATGTTGTGGAGGGACTCAGGACTCGCATCCAGGACCTGCACACTGTAAGCTCTCTAAAATTCTTGTAAGCAACATGTGGGTAATGCTTTATCTATTTGTTTTAAATCAAAATTATTTTTGAAATATCACATTTCTCCACTCCTACTATTTTTCTGTTTGGTATTGGTGGTCTCTTCTTTTTTTGGGGTGATATTAGGATGCAAGATTTGAAATGAAATGCCACACCTGTGTTTTTTGCAAGACAATAATTTTTTGACTTCCTATTACAAGATTCACCATCAAAGAGTTTCAGATGTCTAGGTCTACATAGTATAAGTTATCATGCCACGGACATAATTAGATACTCAAACATTAAGTATGTCAAACAGCCAACTGCTCATCATGTTATTGTTAGCAATTTGGTTGAAATGGGTAATGAAAACACTCCAGGCTCTTCATTAGTATACGTCACATCCAGCTGCTTTTATCAACACTAGACAGTTTAAATGGAAATACGCTGTGGCAGGCAGTTGACCATCCTTGCAATTGTTGAAAACAAATCACCAGACATGTTCAAGGAAACTCAGTGAAATGATTTCAATGGAGAAAATAATCACTGTGTTAATTTCCGGAACAACTAAGGTTGTTGCACCACAATGGACAACCTTTCATGAGTAGCATATCGAGGCTAACCCTATTCATTTGAATTAGTCTACCTTTAATAGAAACATGAGGGCTATTCAGTTGGCTTGAATATTTGCTATATTCCAAAAGTAATTTTGACATTTCCACAAAATGTTGTTGAATTTTCAGAGTCCTGTTTTCTCCTATTTGGTGTGTATGTCATTGTGAAACGTGAAGCAATTTTTTATATTTATATAAGACTTGACATATATAAACATATTTTATATTATATAAGACTTTACAGCATTCCCCAACCCCTCCCTGTTTTTTAATTGGTTGTTCAGTTAGGCACTGTTTCCTTTAACTGAACTTTCTAGAATGTAACATCAAACTGAATGCAACTCTAGCTACTCTCTCACACTGTCTTACACATCACCACCAAACCCAATAAATAAATTAACTTTAGGTGTGCAGCAGAACGTTTGGGGTGGGCAAATGGACTTCTATGATTTAATAGGTTTGAATCTGTTGTCTTATTTTGTCTTCTAAACCAACGATTGGTTGGCAAGGTGTGACTTTTCAGATGTAAGAGAGATTTCAGATGGATGATTGGGTCCGCAGTGTGGACCTTTTTTATTTTTTAATATTATACCAAGGTATTTTTTAACCAGAGAAGTTTTACTCCAGAGATCACATCACTGGCTAGTTAAAATGTAAGCAATCAACAGCTTGAGTCGTTCCTGCTTCTGTGTATATATCTTGTGATAGATGAGGCATTCCACTGAAGTATGGAAAATTAAGCTTCGTAGTATGGAAGGGTTGGTGGTCTTCATAACAGAATGGGATTTGTAACAAAATGTGTTTTTGGCTACAGGAACACGGACTGTGGGCATTTAGGTTGATTCAGAAGATTATTGCTTGTAGAAAGAGAAGCATAATGGAGGGGTAGATCTGTTAGGAGCAGGAGGCAGAACACTGACGTAGGCATCAGAGCATGACCACTACCGGGTCACTTGACTAAGCTTGTGCCTTGTTGTCTGGAAGACTGTTAAGATCAATTTAGGAGTTCTGTCCTTGAAGGAAAAAAATGTACATTAATCTCTGGTTTCAGCACATGATCTACATGAGGTCTCAGATGAAGGCTGCCTCTCTTTTTCTCCCTTTTCGTCACACACACACAAACACACCACATCACACCACCACACACCGTGCACACACAAACCCATGCACCCCCCACACACACACACACACACACACACACACACACACACACACACACATTTAAAAGCATGTACAGTGGATATAAAAAGTCTACACACCCCTGTTAAAATGCCAGGTTTTTGTGATGTAAAAGAATGAGACAAAGATAAATCATGTCAGAACTTTATCCACTTTTAATGTGACCTATAATGTGAACATTTCAATTGAAGAACAAACTGAAATCTTCAAGGGGGAAAAATGAAAAATAAAAACTGGTTGCATAAGTAACCTGGTTGCATAAGTGTGCACACCCTCTTATAACTAGGGATGTGGCTGTGTTCAGAATTAAT
>JACXGI010005673.1:0-45819 GCA_016801175.1 Esox masquinongy
TCTCTCTCTCTCTCTCTCTCTCTCTCTCTCTCTCTCTCTCTCTCTCTCTCTCTCTCTCTCTCTCTCTCTCTCTCTCTCTCTCTCTCTGCCTGTTTTGTTTGTCAGTGTCGCTCAGTATCATCAGGGTTCCAAATTATTTAATAAATAATCAAACTGTACATAATCTGCACATACCGTACATAATACACTTACTCAATGTAATATACAGGTTTTGATCTGTGTTTAGTTAACTCTGAGCAATATTTCCTGTCTTTGTACTGTTGTCTGACAATATTACTTATGCCTCCATATGACTCCTCCATCCTCACTAGCTGAATGAGAGGCTCAGGGAGCGTGTGGAGGGTGTACTGGGTGACCCATCTCAGGACTGCACGGAGCCACACCCTGTTCAACCTTCAGTAAGTACAACATTACCCAGATACCACCCTGTCTTTGTATAAGGAATACATTACCTGAGTACTTCAGTTTCCCCTGTGTGAAGCTGTTATCTCCTTCGAACTATCCTACTAAAGTAGCATAAATTATACCTTCTGTCAACCTCCCTTCTCTCTTTCTCCCCTCGTCTCTGTCTCCTCCCTCATCGCTGTAACTCCTCCCTGTTTCTTCTTTCTTGTCCATTTCTGTTCTTATTTTCTTGCTTTCTCAGTGTCCTACTCGCTGGTACTGGAAACTTCTCCCTGTAAGTTCCTCCTCTTTCCTCCTCTTTCCTTCCTATTCTCTCTGTTCTAAATGAAAGGCCTGTCCTGTTATTCCCCTCTTTCTGAAACCCCTTCTAATCCAATATGACAATCCAGGCATGCTGCTGGTCTGCTCTAAAGTAGGCTGATCCCATAGTCCTGCACAGATGTCACATCTCAGCATATGATTGCATAGACCCACATAGACATCAAATCTCTGTGTATGATCCCATAGACCCACATAAAGGTCACGTCTCCATATCATCCCATACTGTAGACCCACATAGATGTCACATCTCTGCATATGATCCAAAAGGCCCACATAGATGTCACATCTCTGCATATGATCCCATAGACCTGCATAGATGTCACATCTCTGCATAAGATCCCATAGACCCGCATAGATGTCACATCTTTGCAGATGATCCCATAGACCCGCATAGACGTCACATCTCTACATATGATCCCATAGATCTGCATAGATGTCACATCTCTGCATATGATCCCAGAGACTGACATAAACGTCCCGTCTCTGCATATGATCCTGTAGTCTGACATAGAGGTCACATCTCTGCGTGTGTGTCAATATGACATGATCAGGAAGAGTACAGGCAGCGTCATTGAGGACCAGAAGGCAATTTTCTTCTGACGCATAATTAACCGGTCGATCCCTTGACCCAATGGGAACACAGTTTAACCCTGACTGTCCCACCCTGTCCACTACTTCAAAATGGTGAAAGCCCTCATTGGTGGCGTCCACAGGTTTCATCCAAGTTGAGTCCTCTGTCAATCTCTATGATCTGAACGTTCTATGAGCTGAGCCTGTCCCCAGGCTGATGTCACAGGGAGGGGTGTTTTATTGTTGTTAGACATAACTCACAGCTAATCTGCTAATGAAGAGCTAAATAACCTTCAGACTTGAAACCAGTTGCTCTACTCTGGGGTGTTTCGGATGGGAGGAATGTTTATTTTAGTTTTGGCAATATTGTCTTCCCGAGTTACGCCCAATTCCCTAAATAGTGCACTTCTCTCGATCCGGTGAACAGAATGAGGTGCTGTTTCTGCCACATCTGTTGTTGGAAGTCATGAGCTTGGATGAAATGTATTGTTTAATGTTTAGTTCTGGCCCAGTTCTGACTGACACTGTACTGGCGCTGTTCATTTCACATGTTGACTAACCTGAATAGTCCAACCTGTGTCAGGTTGAGCTGAATATCCTCCGCTCCTGTCCTACTTTCTCCTGACAAAGCCCTCACTGTCTCGGGACTCTAGCGCCCTGTTCCTAGCAGAACCCCATTTCTGACACCGTGTCCTGGTCTGGTCTGAAGTAGTGAATATAAGGAACAATGTGTCATTTGGGATGCAAAACATTCAGTCATATCTTCTGCTGTGTGGCAGCTGCATCTTTATGTCCTTCATCCTGTACCTTGTCTGTCTGTGTCCCTGCCTGCCTGCCTGCCTGCCTATAACTGCGTGCCTGCCTTTCTGTCTGGTCTTTCTTGTCTGTTTGTTTCTGTCCGTCTTGTCTGTTTGTATCTATATGTATGTGTCTGTCTGTCTTTTCTGTTTGTTTGTCTGTCTTGTCTTTTTCTGTCTGTCTCAGTCAGTCTCTCTTCCCTCCACATGCTTGTTTATTGTTTTCTCCAGAAGCATGTTATTTTTATAGTTGCCCTCCAGCCTGCTGTGTCTTAATGGATGTCTGTACTGTCTGTATCTCCTGTGGTTTTTAATGGCTGTCTGTACTGTCTGTATGCCCTATGATTTTTAATGGATGTCTGTATGTCCTCATGGTTTTTACTGGATGCCTGTACTGTCTATGTCCTATGGATTTTAATGGATGTCTGTATGTCCTCATGGTTTTTAATGGATATCTGTATGTCCTATGGATTTTTATGGGTGTCTGTATGTCCTATGGATTTTAATGGATGTCTGTACTGTCTGTATGTCCTCATGGATTTTTATGGATGTCTGTATGTCCTCATGGTTTTTAATGGATATCTGTATGTCCTATGGATTTTAATGGATGTCTGTATGTCCTATGGATTTTAATGGATGTCTGTATGTCCTATGGATTTTAATGGATGTCTGTACTGTCTGTATGTCCTATGGATTTTAATGGATGTCTGTATGTCCTATGGTTTTTAATGGATGTCTGTACTGTCTGTATGTCCTATGGTTTTTAATGGATGTCTGTACTGTCTGTATGTCCTATGGTTTTTAATGGATGTCTGTACTGTCTGTATGTCCTCATGGTTTTTAATGGATGTCTGTACTGTCTGTATGTCCTATGGTTTTTAATGGATGTCTGTACTGTCTGTATGTCCTCATGGTTTTTAATGGATGTCTGTACTGTCTGTATGTCCTCATGGTTTTTAATGGATGTCTGTACTGTCTGTATGTGTTTTTAGAGAACACTGGACTTGAACCAGTACTCCCAATTCTATCATCAAGGACATTGCCTTGTACTGTAATGCCTGGAGAAGCACCACTCTTTGTCTTGATTTGGTCTCTCTCTCTCTCTCGCTCTGTCTCTTTCTCTCTCTGTTCTCAGATCCGCTACAGAAAGGACAAGATGCTTTCTAAACAGAAGCCTACATTTCCAGTGGTAACTGAAGTCCGAGACCTGTCCAGTGGCTGTGCTGTGGCTGCTGTTATCCACTACTACTGCCCAGGCCTGCTAAGCCTAGAGGGTATGGAAACACCAGGATAACCTTCTCCCTATTGAAACACCCAGTAAACCAAAGGTTGCCGGTTCAAACCGCCGAGCTGACGAGGTGAACGACCCCGTGGTTCTGTCCCTGAACAAGGCAGTTGACCCTAAAGGCTCACGGGTTGTTGCTCTAAATTAGGATATGTTGACAGCATACTGACCTGCTGGAGCAATGGTTTATGTCACACAGAGTTTCATTAAAGTTGAATTCGCAATACAGTAACCCAGTTAACAAAGAAATATGGTCATGGAACGTTGGGCTCTGCGTAACATCCCAGTAAATGTGCAACATCCTAGTGATGTTCAGGGGGCAACGACGACACATCCTGATGTTCTGGGGGACGTCCTAAAGAGTATGTTGTGTTTGCATTGTGATTGTCTTTTCTGTCCAAGCTGTTCATTGTCCCGTCCATGTGGTAGATGTTTGCATGAAGGAGGCCATGGCGGTGGCAGACAGCCTGTATAACCTGCAGCTGATCCGAGAGTTCTGTGACAGCTGTCTGAAGAGCTGCTGCCCCCTGGTGTTGGAGGACCTGCTCTACACTCCGCAGGAGCTCCAAGTATGCCAATAATAATAATAATGATATAGATTCAGGTATTCCAACATGATGATGATGATATCACTTTTAATAATATAGCTCCTGGTATATCAACCAAACATAATAATGATGATGATGATGATATAGATCCAGGTATATAAACCCAGCCTACTAATTGTTATTTTTTGTTATAGTATTTCATATGGAGAGAAGTGCAGCTAGACATTAGAAAATGTCACTCATGTCTCAGGGGAATGTTATTGGCCTTACTGGGGGTTGAAAAGTGGTCCCTTGTATTTTAAGGTCAACATGCTGAGTTTTCTGGCAGAGCTGCTGGATTGGTTCGAGCTGCGGAGGCCGGAGTTTGTTCAGCCACTGAACCCCATTGGTAAGTGTTAGGCCGGGCCTTGTTCAGGAGGCTGCAACGTTAAAAAACAGAAACTTGTTCTACAGAACATGCATGATGTCAGTCCTTTTTGTTACATTTCTATAAACATTACATTTTGGGTCCTAAATTAACCCAGCTGTTCTAGATGTGATGGTATGACCCCTGCACGGGGTGAGGATATGTTCTGACAGTATTCATTGTTTGACGCCTTTTACTTTTTCTTCAGCGACGAAGCCAACCAGTCGGAACAACAACAGGTACACCTCTCACTGCAACACTTATTAACATTGCAGATCTGTTAGGGACATCAGTAAGTCGTTGATTTCAGGAAGGGTTGCTTCTGAGTGACAGCTGTTTTTCAGTGCTGTTTTTTCAAGAGTAGGTTCTAAGTTAGATAACATTTACGATGTATGCGTTTATTGCACATAAAATGTACTTCAAGTGTGAAACTTGATTTTGAAATTTGAACTTGAGAATGTATTTTCAAATATGTACTTTTTGCTCAGCAGCTCTCCCTCTATCTTTAAGAAGCCATTCCTGCCCATCTCCTCGCCAGTGTTACCAGGTCCGGTACCAGGTGAGTACCGGGGATGCCATTATCAGAATTTACATCTACAGAAGACCGTGGTCTATCAGATATTATAATCCGGGAGACCGTGGTCTATCAGACATTTTAAACCAGGAGATTATAAACCATTTTAAATATTATGTGGTCACTATGCTTTAGCTGCAACTGATTATGTTGTAATGGAAGTGTAACCACCATTGTTCTGGGGTGTTTTTTTTTTTTATTTTGTCTCAATGTGGTGTCGATCTGTCCAGGGTCTCTTACTCAGTCTGCCTCCATGTCTCATGTAGAGGGAGTTGGGAGAACGTGGAACAAGAAGCCTTTCAGGTAGGCCACATCTCTCTCTCTCTCTCTCTCTCTCTCTCTCTCTCTCTGTCTCCATGCCCCCCAAAAAAGTCAAATCAGGAAGTAAAGTCTTTCTCTCCCCCGGCCTCCTCTATTTCTCTCTCTGTCCAGTCGTCCCCTGTCCTCCGCCGTGTCCTTCAGCATCCCCTTCGGCCTGGACAGCGATGTGGAAATTGTGATGGGCGGAGCCATCACCCGCTCTGTCAGCTCGGACGATGTGGCCCCTGGCCGGACCCCCGCACGGACCCCGCCGGAGGACCTCAGCCACCTGCTCAGCAAGCCCACTGGCCAGGCCTCCAGTGCCCCGGGTTCCCACCGGCCCTCCTGGGTCACCAACGGCTCATCTGTGGTGCCCATGCGGCTGGAGGAGAACGGCCTGGGGGAGGCGGAGGGGGAGCTGCCCACCATTGAGGAGGCCCTGCAGATCATCCACAACGAGGGCAAGTTGGAGCCCCGACTTCACCCCGATGGGGCAGCTGACGGATTCTACCTACACTCCCCTGATGACCCGGCCAGCGCCCGACACAATGGACCTGTCCCTCTCCACACTAACCTCGCCCCCCTCAGCTGCTCTGCCCCATCCCGCTCTGGGATGATGTACCAGCCCCACCCACATCGCCGTGCTGGTGGCGAGACTCAGCGAGCCAGAGAGCAGCACTCCCCCCGTACCCGACACACCTCGGAGAGCTCACGAGATGATGACTCTGTGCTGAGGGACGGGAGCGTGGATTCCGATGCTTCCGAAGACCTCCTCGTCCCCAAGGCCCAGTCCACCCCGGCCACGCCTGCTGGCCATGCCGGGAGCAGAGGTGGGGAGGCGCCGGACAGCGGAGTGAGGATGACCAGCTTTGCCGAACGCAAGAAGAAACAGGCTACAGTCGGGGAGTTGCCTAAAAGTGTCAACGCCAGCGAGCCCTCTACCCCGGCAGCAGCCGTGCCCCAGAAGTCGACAGAGGAGAGCCCCAGCAAGAGCCCAGCACTGAGCACAGAAATGTCAGAGCTTGGAGCCCGACTGGAGGAGAAGAGGAAGGCTATTGAGGCCCAAAAGAAACGCATTGAGGCCATCTTTGCCAAGCACCGGCAGAGGCTGGGCAAGAGCGCCTTCCTGCAGCTAAAGAAGGAGCACGGAGACGAAGAGGGCGAGGTCAGCAGCCTCTCTGCTGAGGAGGACCTCGGGGAGCTGTCACTGAAGGGGAGTCTGGCTCACATGGAGGAAGTGGAGCCACAAGAGGTAAAGGGTAAACCGCGCCCCCCAGTGGATCAGGACAAACCACGCCCCCCGGTGGTTCACAACAAACCGCGCCCCCCGGTGGTTCAGGAAGGGAACATCAAACCCTCATCACACCAGGACAATAAACATGTGTCTTTCCCCGAGGTTTGGCCGGACGGAGTGCAGGGAGTGAAGGGTGAAGGTGCGGCTGGACTGGGCTGGGAGAAGCCTGGGGGCGTAGTGAATCCACCAGCACCACTGGGCGACTACAACAACGCTGTGTCCAAGCTGAACGCGGCGTTGACTTCACTACAGAGTGACATGCAGCGCCTCGCCGAACAACAGCACCAGTTCATCAGGAAGAAGCCTGACCCCAGCCTCAAATCCTGGGTCATCCCACCAAGTCCCATATCCTCCGCCCCTCCCTCTGCCCGCATGTCCAGGGGGTCATCTCCCAGAGACCTCGCCTCTGCTTCCTCTTCCCCCTCACCCTCCCGTCGCAACGCCGCCAGTCCAGCCAGGATGCCCAAGTCACCCCATGTCCAGCGCCGTGCCCAGTCGGTGCCCCCGAAAAGCCCCAAGCACCAGGCAACCCACTACCAGCACGCCCGCCCCCAGGACCTGAAAGTGCCCAGCCTGTCGCGTGTCCTCACCCCCCCGCAGAACGTGGACACCATCCCCCACCTGCGGCGCGTCTTCCCCTGGCAGTGCCGGGATCAGAACTCCTCCAGCTTCAACATCGGTTCTGCCCCCAGCCCGGCCTCCGCATCCATGCCAGTCCCCTCCGACGCTCACACCCCCACCACGCGCTCCCTGTCCCTGGACGACCACCTGTCCGACGGAGGCTCAAACGAGGACCAGAGCGTCTTCAGCATGGACCTGGACGCCGCCGCCTCTCAGAGGAATGACCGGCGTGGCGGTGGGAGCTCGGGGGCGCCCTCAGAATGTTCCTTCGAGAGCGACGTCCCGGCGGCTGCGGTGTTCAATGGCAAGCGCAGCAGCCTGATCGAGATCTCTCTGTCGACTCTGCGTGGGGACCAGGATGACCTGAGCGTCCTGGATGACTCCATGAGCGACGTTACAGAACCGGGGTTGAAGGAAGGAGTTGGCTTCTTCTTTAAGGTTAGTTAGCCAGGCATATTAGTCTGTTTCTCTCTCTGTGTGTTTTGTGCATTGAAGCCTGACTAAATGTGTTTGTTTGTTTGTCCATCCTTTGTTTGTGTGCTTGTTTGTTTGTCCATCCTTTGGTGTGTCATCAGGATGACACGGTGCGACCGGAGGATGAGATGGCCCAGAAGAAAGCAGCCCTGATGGAGAAACAGCAGAAGAGGGCGGAGGAGATGAGGAGACGCAGGCTGGAGCAGGAGGAGAAGAAAGAGAAAGAACATTCTATGTGCGTCCTGCCATCCCGATTTCCACTTTGGGAACAAATTCTCTTATTGGGGATCTTGACCCAGTTACTGTGAGACACAATATTGGTAAAAATATTGACGTCATTGATTGATTAAGCCCCTCCCCTTGTCCTCTACCTGTAGTCGTCCAGAGTGGTTTAACATTGAGGGGTGGGGAGACAAGTCCAGTGTTGGAGGTGAGGAACGGCCCGGCGACCCCCCTCCCGAGGCCCCCTCCCAGCGGAGAGACACCTTCACGCGACAGGAGTACGAGCGGAGGCAGCAGCTGAAGATCATGGAGGACCTGGACAAGGTGCTGCGGCAGAAACCCACCACGGTCCGCGGCGTCAAGAAGCAAAGGCCCAAGACCGTGTTCCGGGACGACTCCATGCTCTCCCGCAGCCCGGCCAAGGGATCCATGGGTAAATATTAACACCTTTGGGAGAAGTGGACTTGAAATTTTAGTGCACTTTTTTTTTTTCCTTCAAGGAATAATTAGAAGTAGCTGACACGTCTACACGTGATGATTTAATGACATTAAGGACCTATATACATGTCCTCACGCCCCTGCAAGCCCAACCTGTCAGCCGTGGAACAACAAGCCTTTCAGGCGTAATGCTCCTACATCATGCTTAAAGACACCAGTGACTCATCCGGAGTGGTGCAGGGGACTGAGTCACCCAATCACAGGGCAGCGGTGATGCAACAGCCTAGCTTCAACTCCTCGTAACTAACAGGGTGTGTTGCTTAGGGCTCAGGGTGGGCCAGCAGAGGATTCCTTGTCTTGCTGCTCTCTAGTGACTCCTTGTGGCCGGTCAGGTGCCTTAAGCTTACTGGGTTTAATAGTCAAAGCACATTTCTCCCCCGATGCGTTTCTTTGTAACAGCATCCTGGTTAGGTGTGCTGAGTGATAGGAATTTGGCCAGTGGTAGTGGCTATGATGACACTGGGCAAAAAGGGACTTAATCCACCCTTTTAAATGATGTATTTCACCTTCTCTCTGTCTCATTAGGGTCCAAACTCAACAAGGTCTATTCCCACTCCACCATGAATCTGTCTTCCATGGCCAATGATACTGGGAGCAGCGGGACGCTGACCGTCAGAAAATCTCCAAGGTAACAGTCAACCATTTGTGTTTCACCTCACAGAGATCTTTCGGTAGCAGAGACTGCTGTAGTTAACCTCACACAGATCTGTGGTAACCGAGACACGCTGTAGTTAACTTCACACTGATCTGTGGTAACCAAGACATGCTGTAGTTAACCTCACACAGATCTGTGTTAACCTAGACATGCTGTATTTGACCTCACAGAGATCTGTGGATACTGAGACACACTGTAGTAACCTCACAGATATCTACGGTAACTGAAACACACTGTAGTTAACCTCACAGATATCAGTGGCAACCAAAACACACTGTAGTTACCTCACAGATATCTATGGTAACGAAACACAGGTTAGTTAATCTCAGTGATATCTATGGTAACTGAAAGACACTGTATTTAACCTCACAGATATCTGTGGTAACTGAAACACACTGTATTTAGCCTCACAGATATCTGGGGTAACTGAAACACACTGTATTTAGCCTCACAGATATCTGTGGTAACTGAAACACACTGTATTTCCGCCGTCTCGCCCCCACAGTCGGTCTCACTCTCCCGCGAGGCCTTCCTACAGTCGCTCCCACTCCCCATCACCTGGACGAATCGCCCATCAGAACGGAGAGAGGGACTGGGAGAACGCTTCAACGGTCTCATCTCCTTCCTCCATCCCAGAATACACTGGTATGTTAATGTAATATTGCCCCAGGGGTTGTGGTAAGAGATATTGTCATGACACAAAACAGAGTGACTGAACACAGTTGTGGTGTATTACCACTAACACCCAAGATGCCTTATTAATATAATAAATGGTAACCAACCCAGTTATAACAGTTAAAGTTACTCTGTTTTAGCCATGGTTTACAAAACCAAACCTACCATACTTTTTGAAATACTACAGCTTTTTGCCAACCAGCATCCAGGTCAAGAATTTAAAGGTGTCCTAAATATGGTCTCATCTTGTGGGAGTTACCTGTTTGCATTCAGACCAACTGCCCACTTCTAGCACAAGCAAGTTTCACAAACTTTATTGACATGCGTTTTTCTGGATTTTTTTGTTGTTGTTCTGTCTTTCAATGTTCAAATAAACCTACCATTAAAATTACAAACTGATCATTTCTTTGTCAGTGGGCAAACGTACAAAATCGGCAGGGGATCAAATACTTTTTTCGCTCACTCTATTATATATTTAAAAGATTAAAAAGTAAAAAGTTTATTTGTATGGCACAATCATTCCCTACACTATTCAGTGCTTCTTTTCTCACTTTGAATCGGAACTGAGTGGACTGTGTAAAGTTTTAGCAACCAGGAAACGACAGGGGATTTTCCTTTTGTCATTGTCCCATCTAAAGACTTGAGGAGAGATGGTTAAACTCTCTTGGTGACAGATGGAGAGGGAAGGCGAAGCTTTTCCATTTGAAGTTAACCAATGGAAATTTAGCATTTTAGGATGCACTTTTGAATGCACCCAAAAACAAATACGTAAAGATTCCGCTATCTTTTCACTATTTTGGCAGATGCATTATGGGCATTTTCTGATACATGCAAAAAAATATATGCATGTCCTGTTTAATACTTTGCCTTTAGATTATAGCCCACTGTTAACACTGTTGATCTGTGATAGGGACAACTTCCCTCTTGTTTTAGTCATTTCCAAACAATCTCTTCCAATCTCCGTAATGTCATGGCCAGTAAATTTCTTCATTTTAAGTAGTGAAGTCGTGTGGATATTGGAAGTCAGCCATGCTGTCAATACTGTGTCATCATAAGAACCTGTTTGAACTGGTTCAACTGAAACCAACTGTCTAGCTCACATTCACAGCATTGCCTCAAGGGACCATATTTTCAGGCTGTCTCTGTGCGTTTGTGGGGGCTCTTGAACTCTGGTCCTGGTGGACCAAGACACTGCTGCCTTTACTTTCTAACTGGTAGATAACTGCACTCGCCTGTCCCACGTCTGAATGATTCACTTATTAGAATGAGAAGATGAGAACAGCAGGGTTAGTGCCTCCAGGACCAGATGTGAATAGCCCTGATCTCTGGCGTGTCGCCTGTGGTGGCTTGTGTCGACTGGTCGGCAGTGTCGGCTTGTGTTGATTGTGTTGTGTATTCCAGGGCCCAAGCTGTACAAGGAGCCCAGCTTCAAGTCCAACAAGTTCATCATCCACAATGCTATTTCCCGCTGCTGTCTGGCTGGCAAGGTCAACGAACCACAGAAAAACAAGATTGTTGAGGTCAGAACCCTTTATATTAACTCCCCGTAGATATGTGGTTGGCAACTGAGCAACCCAAACAACAAACCCTTGCAGAGCTCTGTTTCCCCCTTTCCTCTACAACAACAAACCCTTGTAGATCTGTTTTCCATGTTTTCCAACTCCACTACAAAAACAAATCCTCGTAGATCTGTTTTCCAACTCCACTACAACAGCAAATCCTCGTAGATCTGTTATCCAACTCCGCTACAACAACAAACCCTCGTAGATCTGTTTTCCCCCTCTCCGTTACAACAACAAACCCTCGTAGATCTGTTATCCAACTCCACTACAACAGCAAACCCTCGTAGATCTGTTTTCCCCCTCTCCGCTACAACAACAAACCCTCGTAGATCTGTTATCCAACTCCACTACAACAACAAACCCTCATTGATCAGTTTCCCCCTCTCCGCTACAACAACAAACCCTCGTAGATCTGTTATCCAACTCCACTACAACAGCAAACCTTTGTAGATCTGTTTTCCCCCTCTCCGCTACAACAACAAACCCTCGTAGATCTGTTATCCAACTCCACTACAACAGCAAACCCTCGTAGATCTGTTTTCCCCCTCTCCGCTACAACAACAAACCCTCGTAGATCTGTTATCCAACTCCACTACAACAACAAACCCTCATTGATCAGTTTCCCCCTCTCCGCTACAACAACACTCCCTCTCGCTCTCTCTCTCAGCATTACCAATATCAGTGTCTTTAACATTGTTTTATTTCCGACTGCCCTGTGTCACAGGAGATGGAGAAGTGCCAGGCCAACCACTTCCTGATCCTATTCCGTGACTCCAGCTGCCAGTTCCGGGCAGTCTACACCATGAACCCGGAGACCGAGGAGATGGTGCGTCTCACGGGCATCGGGCCACGCCTCATCAGCACCGACATGGTGGAGTCTATCTACAAGTACAACTCGGACCGCAAACAGTTCACCACCATCCCGTCCAAAACCATGTCCATGAGCGTTGACGCCTTCACCATCCCGGGTCACCTGTGGCAGAGCAAGCGCCCGGTCACCCCAAAGAAGCTGGGGACACCCAAATAATAACACTGGCCTTTCAATGAAGGGGGTGGGGTTTGGTGAGAGGAAGTTATGGGCCCCTCCTCCTTCCCCCAGTCAACACCCCTAGCACTTTTCTCCTTTTCTGTTGGTGCGTCAAAGAGTGGGTTGTGGTGTTTTGGAGACTCCATTCAGTAAGCCTGGAGTAATCTAAAATGAATGAACGACACTGGCATCAATTCAAAATGCCTGGCCCTTTAACCCGGTCCAGCCATATGGTCTCTGCCCCTTTAAGACCAACCTGGGTCCTATTTACCAAGAAGCAAACAGAGACGAGGAGGGACTGTCTGAATTTGTCAAATGAGAAGTGCTACTTTTTGTTGTTGTTCGTTTCCAATTCAAAATGGTTTGCTACGGTGTGCACTAATGAATATGAACCTGGTTGGCTGTATATGTGGGGACATTGGTACATGTCACAATCAATCAACACTACTGCAGCCATTTAAGGCCCTGTCTGGAACCCACAGGGGCCTCTGATGGGCCTGATTTATGTAGATTGTAAAAAAATTATGATGACGGCAAAAACAATGATGGAATTTGACTGGAACTGTCTGGATGAACTGGGCTTCATCACATCCAACGGGGTCCCTCTTCCCAGGGTCCCTGACTCCCCCATCCCGATGCCTCTCCGACTCCTCCCGGGTCCTACTGCCTCTCCTTGACTGCCCCCAATCTGTTCTACTGCCTCTCCCTGACAATCAATCTCCCTCTTTTTCCTTTCTGTCATCTGTTCTTTCTTGTCATTTAATTCCGGGGCTATTTCTCCACCCATCTACTGCCTCTGAAGCTGAATGAAATCCTTAGCAAACTGCTCTCTCATGAATGTAGGACACACCCTAACCACTCGTCTCCCCTGGGTGTGTCACCATTGGCCAGTCGAGTATTGCGAGGTACAATAGCGGGCGGGTCCACCGAGGGCTCCAGCACTCTGAGTGGCTGCCGTGCCTGTCGGTCAGAGCGGTATTAAGGACTCTGCCCAACTCCAACTATACTTCAGCTGTAGACATCTGGATGTTTTTTTTTATATCGCTACTTTTGACAGTGTGCTTTGGGCCTTTGCGAGCAGAATCAAGAACTGAACTTGATCCGATTTTCTGTATTCGTCTTACCTTGCTTTAGTTTGTTTCCTGAGAATAACGCCATACTTAATGAATGAAACTGGAAAAAGTGACCGAGTTCTTTGCTTAGCGTTACCCTGTATTCACATTGTGTAGAGAGACAAAGATAGAAAACGAATGATGATTTAATATATATGAATGCTTTTTATTGCTGATTACTTTAATTTTTGACAATGATTTGTACAAACAAGTTGAACTTTGTAAGCTATGAATAAGCTAGCCTGCTGCTTTCTTAATAGTGCGGTGTGTGGGAGAACAGAGTGAAAGAGAGAATGATAAGAAACTGTCAACAGAGTCTTGCCGAACTCTCCACAATCTAGGGACAAATAAAACCTGAAGGACAATATTTAACAGGTTGTGTCATTTAAGATAATAGACACACACGTGCACACACACGCGCACTCATACAGTGTGTTTTACCTATGGATGAAGGACTGTATAAACCCAGGTCTGGAGGGCATTGTGCGTTTCTCTGTGAGGTGAGCCAGCTGTCCACTCCCCGGTTCTGTTTCACATCACTTACTGCCAACCACGGCAACATGTTCTTAAAATTCAGATGTGATTTTTGTTTGACAAAAAAAAAAGCGTTTATCAAGTGTACAGCTGACAGTGGAACTGTAGGTTGGGGTGTGTGGTTATGCGAGCATGTGTGCGTGCACGATTGATGTAATATCTGTTTGTAGAAGAGGTGGGTGTGCGCGTGTGATAGTCAATCTATAACTGGATTCTGTGCAATTCGTCTGTAGGCAGTCAGTCAGGTATTCCCAAGGTGAATGTATGGGGTAAACTTTAGAAGGATGGTTTGATGTTTAGTTTCAGATTCTAATATATTATTTATGTTCGTTCTTCGGTTAAGGTGGCGAGTCACATGTTAATTTCATAGAATTTATGTCTGTCTTTTTTTTTTTTTGCCCAGTTACAACCACGTTGATGTGGAGCATTGGTGTTGCTTTCAAAAGTTGTTCCTGATTGCAAATGAAACGCAGGCAACTGGGCCAGGCTAATAAAATCCTTTTACAAGTCACCATTACACCTTTAATTTACGTCATGCTCATCTGTTTTTGTCCTTACCATACTTTGGACGCGCAGCAGTTTTTTTTTTTGAAGGCGTACCACAGCAGTCCTAAACACAATCCATTTTTATTAATGTTTGTACTTTGCAGTTTTTTGAACGGCCTCCATTTTAACTACTTTCATCAGGGAATGTTGGTGATTTTTCAACATCCACTCCAATTATACCCTATAAAATGGGCACTTCTAAAAATGGCACACAGGCAGAGAAATTAATCTCTAATATAGTATTGATGAAAGTGTTCAGACCCCTTCACTTCTTCCACACTTTGCTATAGACTTATTTTATAAGGCATCAATCTACACACAAAACACTATAATGTCTAAGCCAAAGCACGTTTAAGAAATTTGCAACATATCTGAAAATGGAAATGCATTCTTAAGAATTCAGACCCTTTGCAATGATGCGCCACCTTGAGCTCAGTTTACTTTAATTATCTTTGATGTCTCTGGAACTTGATTGGAGTCCACCTGTGGAAAATTCAACTGTGGAAAGACACACACCTGTCTGTGTGAGGTCCCACATTTCACAGTGCATTTCAGAGCAAAATCCAAACCAAGTCTAAGGTGGAGACTGGTCACGACTAAGCATGAACGGAGCAAAAATACAGAGTGGATCAAGAAAACCTGATCCCGAGCACCCGACAGGGTTGAGAATTCATGTTTGAGCTCGACAACGACCCAAAACACAGCCATGGCAATGCTGGAGTGTCATCGGGGCACGACTGTGAAATTCCTTGAGTGGCCCAGCCTGTGGGGAGACCTGAAGATCACAGTTCACTGACACTCTCCATCCAAGCTGACAGAGCTTGAGAGGATCTGCAAGCAAAACTGGGAGAAACTGCCCAAATCCAGGTGCCCAAACTTCTGGGAGAAACTGCCCAAATCCAGGTGTCCAGGTGTGCAAAGCTGGAAGAGGCATACCCAAAGATGCTCAGCTACAATCAAATCAGTAATTTGTGCGCCAATAAATTGATCAATTTAGACAATAATGGCAAAGCTAATCATTTCTTTTTAGAAATGTGTGCCAGTTTCAATAAATTGGTTCATATGTCTAAAAATAAATTTCCTTTGTCATTATGGAGGATTGTCTGAATTGATAATTTTTTTTTAATAAATTATAAATTTAGTCCGTAACACAACAAAATGTGGAGAAAATGAAGGGGTCTGAACACTTTCCCAAGGCATTGGCTCTACTGAAGTCCTGAAGTCTTTCAAAGTTGTTCATTCAAAGTGAAACCATGATGACCAGGTTGGGTTTTTTTATGTTCTGCATTCTCTATTGTCATTGTTTTGTCTGCATTGCCCCAATAGTATGACGGATATGGAACTAGTATGATGTGACTGAAACTCTAATCCTGTAAAGCGGTGTTTCCCAATCCTGGTCCTCGGGACCCAAAGGGGTGCATGTTTTTGTTTTTGCCCTAGAACTCACACACCTGTTTTAAATGCCCTACCACTTACACACTTAATTGACATAATCAACCTATCATCTAGTCTTTAAATTTGAATCAGGTGTGTGAGTGCTAGGGCAAAAACAAAAACATGCACCCCTTTGGGTCCTCTGGACTGGGATTGGGAAGCACTGCCTAAGGTTCAGTGCAGTGAGACACACACACATATGTCAAACTTTAATCCAGATTTTTGCTTCTTCACAAACTGACATGCATACAGATTTGAAGTGACGATGAATGTGATGTGTATGAGTTCAGCACAGTGAGAGAACATACGGCAGGGACAGAATACTGATACTGTTTACTTGGGGTTTTAAACTCAATGGGAGATTGAATAATGTAATGAAGGTTATGGTCATGGTGGGCAGATTACTGGTAGTTGATCAGGTCCTGGGCCTCTTGGTCAAGTGAAGAGGGGATGATTTGAAAGAGTAGGAACACTTGAATCTGTTCATTAAGCAAGTTTTCCACAGCGAAACGCTTTTACAACATAGATTTAAGTGTTTCTCATTGGACCAATTCAATGAGTCGTCTTCTGTGTGGTGCCAAATGAAGAGCACACAGGTGAAGGAAGCTTCCCCCCTTCCCTGCTCACAAGGTGTTTGTTTAGCGTTCAGGATCTCCGAGTAGGATAGGGCATCGTTTGGCTATGTTTAGCGTTCAGGATCTCTGAGTAGGACAGGGCATCGTTTGGCTATGTTTAGCGTTCAGGATCTCTGAGTAGGACAGGGCATCGTTTGGCTATGTTTAGCGTTCAGGATCTCTGAGTAGGACAGGACGTCGTTCAGTGTTCAGGATCTCAGAGTGTGGCAGGGCATTGTTCAGCATTCAGGATCTCTGAGCAGGGTGTTGTTCAGCGTTCAGGATCTCTGAGCAGGGTGTTGTTCAGCGTTCAGGATCTCTGAGCAGGGTGTTGTTCAGCGTTCAGGATCTCTGAGCAGGGCGTTGTTCAGCGTTCAGGATCTCTGAGCAGGGTGTTGTTCAGCTGTGTTTTGCATGCAGCATCTCAGTCAGCAGGGAGTTGCAAGGCAGGTCGCCCAGCAGGTGGCGCTGGTACAGATACTCCTCCACCTGCAGGCTGATACTTCGGATCTCCGGCAGGCGGAGCAGCAGCTGGCCGAATTTGTCGGAGTGACCCGGGTGGGTGTAGAGGGTGTGGTCCATCAGGGTGCGGTTCACCTTCTCCTGGGTCTGCTCCACCTGCCGGCGGTTCTGCACCGACTTCACGTCTAAAGGTTGGAGGACAAGCACTTAGTTAGCGGATTGCTAGTGGAAACCAGTGGGAAATGATTGGACAGCTGTAGGGGATCGAAACACGCTGCAGTGTGGGAAAGACTGGCAGTTTTGGATGGAAGGTTTGGCATTAGTCAATCGGTTGCACTTCATAATAGCGACACAATAAAGCTGTTATAATGGATTAATAAATAAAATTATCAGCTTTCGGAGTGGATCCCCTGCCTTCGGAATCCATCAGCGAGTGACTGGGACCAGGACCAATGATCTAGAGCAGGGTTCCCGAAACCCCACTTTAGACCTCCTTCAGCATCTTATATTTGGGTTTCAACCCTTATCTGCCAAAGCTGATTCTTTAAGTCAAATGTGTGATGAGTGAAAATTAGGCGTGCCACTTAAGGGTTAAAATAAAGATACAAAACGTCAGGGGACAATGTAGAGAGGTTTGGGAAACCCTGCCCCAGAGCAGAGCCAAGAGAAGTGCCGGTCAGTGCAACCGGAGGATTAACTCACCGGGGTTGAACAGGACCAGATATTTGAGGCACACAAACTCCTGAGTGTCCAGGTGGAGGGCCTTGAGTTTGACCACCAGGTCCTGAGTCCTGGACACCAGACCACTCAGAGTGGCGCCCGCCTGGGTCAGGATGTTGGACAGCTCGATCTGCATCACAAAGACAGACATTTACGACCATGTGGAGTGGAACGTCCAGACCGTCAACAGCATCCGGGCCTTTCAAACTCTCGGACCGTCCCGATGTCTCTCCCGCTGCATCCATCGCTTTGACTACTCAGACTACACAAGATGTTCGAACTTCTCTGTTGTGAATCAGCCAATAAGGTATGAGTACGTCGATGAGCTGCAGCGAGGAGGAGGTTGGAGGGAGAAAGGAGGAGGACTGTCAGTAGTGTAGAATGTCAGTAGTTAGGATGGCGAGCTACCTGTTGTCCTGTGACCAGGTAGATGCAGCCCTCCCTGCTGTAGGCCACCTGGCGACACAGGTGATCCAGGACCAGCAGCTCACTCCAACAGCTCTGCAGCAACACCATCTGGTCCTCCACCTTTAAAGAGCCATCATCAGGAACACAACCATTTCACGTCACCACCGTCTGAAGAGTCAGTTACACATTGCTCGTTGGGTTTTGAATCTTTGTTTTACAGAAATAATTTCTTTGTATTCACTGTTTGAATCAGCAGAATGAAAATGCTAAATTAAAACATACATTTTGATTGACCAATGAGCAGTTTTTGTGTCTTGATTTATAAAACCCTGAAAGGATTGGAAAAACAAGGAAAGGCTATAGAGATTTGTTTTTTCTGGTCAAACTTATGGTTAGGATTAGGTCGTTGGGGTTAGGGTCATAAATGAGATGTTAGGAGTTTAGGGTTAGGGCTAGACATAAGGGAAACATCAGTTTGAATGGCAATGTTTTTTGGTCCCCCCAAGAGTGTAGAAATAGGAGTGATTTTGTGGGACGCTACCTTGAGTTCCTTGAAGAGGGCACTGTTCCTGGACCATTCCACCAACCTGAACAGTGTCTGGTCGGCCATTTTACACATGATACTGAAGGTGTTGAGGCGGTCGTGTTTTCCGCGGCCCGCCTGCTCTCTCTGGAGGACGGCCAGCACCTTGGCGCACAGCTGGCGCTCATCCGGCTCTCCCTCCAGGAGCTGGGCCAGGAAGCTTGGTGCGGGGGCGGTTGATGGGGTGGTCGGGGTGGAGCTTGGTGTGGATGTAGGTGAGGTGAGTAGCCGGTTAGGCGTGTGCGGGGCAGAAGGGGATGGGCCACAGCAGTATGGCAACATCTCCATTTTCTCCTGCGGGTATTCCAACGCCCCCTCGTGAAAGGCCCCATGGTACCGCCCAGGGTAAGGCGGAGACTGGGTCGGGGCTACAGGCGCCCTGTCCCGGCTCACGGTGCAGTCCAGAGGCATGGTGGTGAGCTCCGATTGGCCCATATTGGAGTGGTAGGCCGGGGATTGGTGGAAATGGTCAGAGGGCCGGAGCGCTGACATGTGACTGGACATTAGGTGCAGGCTAGATGGTCGGTGGGGTTGTGTGCTGTCCAGTTTGATCCTGTAGGGGGCGGTGTCGGGCTGCTGTGGCTGCTGGTGGCACAGCCTTCTCTGCTGTTTCATCTGCCGGTCTCGTCGATACAAGGGGCCAAACTTGTTCCGGCCACCTCTCATTCGGTCTGCTCTCACTGCTGTGGGATCAGAGAGCAATGCACAGCTGTGAATATGTTTAAACTATATTACTCTATTATTACATTATTATCTGTGAGTGTGTTGACAATACAGGAAGAGTGAGAGAACTTTCATTCCTTGGAAATGTGAAAGTCCACTAGGAAATAATTACCCACTAATTCTACTGCTCTGAATGGTTGAGATCTCAACTGAGTTTGTAAAAAAGTCTTGCATGTGTGTGTGTGTGTGTGTGTGTGTGTGTGTGTGTGTGTGTGTGTGTGTGTGTGTGTGTGTATAGTACCCTCTCTCTTCATGCCCACGGCCAGGCACTTCTGGAAGCGGCAGTAGGGGCACCGTTTCCTTTGGGAGGGGTTCATGGGACAGTTCTGTCTCTCTGCACAGGCGTAGCGCTTGTTGTTTTGCACCGACCGTTTAAAGAAACCCTGCAGAGAGGGGGTGGGGGCATAGAGTAGGTTTGGGGTCATTTTAGGCAGTTTCCAAAATTCAAATACGTACTTTGATTTGTCCACTTTTTTCCTCCCTTCCAAATATCGGGATGCCCAATTTGTGTGTGTGGTCATGCCCAGTATCAGCAACTGCTAGCAGGGTGGCCGACCCACCAACGAAATAAGGTAAACCTGGCACACATCCCTGCCACCCACCCCGGACGGTGCTGAGCCAATTCGGATGGCCCCTTACAATGGGCACAGTCGGTATGCCATGGCTGGGGCTCAAACCCCTGACATCGATGACTCAGCTGAGCTGCAGGGCCCTGGGTGTGTGGAATGGGAATTTGCCAGTGGCTAAGAAGCTGCCAACTGTCATACTGACACATCTAATTTCCAGACACCTTTGCAGAAACTCTGGTGGGAGACTTCCTCAAACTTAAGACAAAAAGGAAGTTTTGACTAATTCCCAGCACATTAGCATGTTGCATGTCATTAGCTGGTTAGCTTTTCCTTTGCAATTTGAACTGGCTGGCCCAGGCTAGACTGGATGTAACAGAATGTGTTTGTCTACATGAAATGTTGGAAACACTGCTCAATCTGAAGCCAGCCCTGGCAGTATTTCGATCAGCTAAAACTCAAAGATAAGAAACACTCAGCCAAGCCCCACCCATAGACTACTAAAGGCTCATTTTCAAAAGGTTTTGGTGCCAACAGCTTGGTTATATTCAGGGCCGGTTCTAGGCATAAGAGGCATAAGCGGATGCTAAGGGCCACCAACTGCTAGGGAGCCAACATCCGCTAGGGGAGAGGGGGCCCCAAATCAAATTTTGCATAGGGCCCCTAAAAGGCTAGAGCTGGCATTGGTTAAATCACTCTGGCCAGGCACAACCCGACAACACAAGGCCACCGATCCAAGCAGGTCTGTGGTGCGCTAACGATGGATTGGAGCCGACTGGTCTCACTGTACCTTACAGCTCTCACAGGTGAGCAGGCCGTAGTGATAGCCAGACACCCTGTCCCCGCACACAGGGCAGCCCTCTGGATGATCCAGCCCGGCCTCTGGCTCCGCTTTCAGCTCCTGAGCTGGAGAGGAGATGGGAGAGGGGAAGGGTTTAACGACTTCACAACTTGTTGCCCCTTTCCCGGGGTTGACAGTGTGTTCGGGTCAGGGCTGGGTCCAATTCACATTAATTCACAGTTCATTCAGGAGGCTGACCGAGAGTAGTCAGTGCACTCAATGGAAATAAAATATTGCTTTATTGTTCAAACCCTAATTACGTTTTATAGTAAATCCACAGCCGTTAAAAGATTAAACACAACAAGGATCAGAACCAGAATAAGGGATCCACCCCCATGGCCGCATGAAGTGGGAAGTAGAGATGCTGTGTGTTTGCCGGCAGTGTGTTTGCCGGTTGGTGACTAGTCTAAAGCACTGTGAGTAATACTGCTCATTATCTGCATCTTATCTACTGTGCCAATACAGTTCCAGTGGTCCCCAACCAAAGGGAAGAAGGCCCCTGGGGGTACTTGGCCAATCCACATGGGGTACATAAGAAGGCTCATGTCATAAGCATGCTGGTTAAATGCACATGTGGGGGCGCTTCAGCCGTCCTCAGTGCAGGTCCAATTCCAGTAGTTGGGACAGTTGCAGAAAGAGATTGGGAACCATTGACTAAGCCTGTCCACAAGAGAATCACCTGGGCAGGTTTTTGTACATATACTTTTCAGTTGACCTCGGCCCAACTTCATGAAGCAGGAGGACCAACCGAGGATGAGGTCCCTGTTGTTCCCTTTGTAAAGGGTTTGAATCGACAGCGCATCTCAGAGTGCTGCTGAAACAGAATCAGTGGAGGCTTTTTTTACAGCATGTTGGATATGATTACCTGACCCGATCCTAGATCAGTTAAAACTCTGGTCACCCCTCTGGCCACTTTTGTCCCTTATGATTTAAAAGGCCAAACTGTTTCCATGCACAGATGCTCACACATATAGACATATACACACACACACACAAACACACATTTGCTTAGCTATTTAAATGATTTTTACTAATTTTTACTAATTCTAACTTTTACCCTAAGCCTTAAGAAATGGGAATTTTGTCCCTATAATATTATTAGGCTAGAAACACACAGACACACACACACACACACAGACAAAGTCCATGCTATCTCTTTCATTATTGACCCAACATCAGCACTCCTAGTTCAGAACATTCTCTGAACATGAGCCCTGGCCTGGTTTATTGTCCATTAGACGGGAGGCCGAGATCTCTGAAGGTGTTGTAGTCTACAACACAGGCCTCTTATCACTCAGACTGATTGGCTAGAACTGTAAACCATATGACCCTTACATAATTCATTGTCAATCACAGAAGTGTGTTGAGCAATGGAAATTATGATGACATAGACAGGATTATTTATCAGTGTCCGCCAGGTCAATAGCTGATGAATACAGGGTTATTAAAAGCGTCAGGTCTCTTAGGGAAGCAGTCTTCAGGGAGTTGCAGTCATATTAGTGGATGTCTTTAAGGTTCTGTGATCAAGTTCGGTACCACCCTGTGCTGTCCAATATCAGCAGCCTCACAGGTTGGGCCAAGCCATGAACAAACAAACTGGACTGTCAGGTTATACCAAGAACAAACAGACTGGACTGTCAGGTTATACCATCATATCATGAACAAACAGACTGGACTGTCAGGTTATACCATCATACCATGAACAAACAGACTGGACTGTCAGGTTATACCATCATATCATGAACAAACAGGCTGGACTGTCAGGTTATACCATCATACCATGAACAAACAGACTAGACTGTCAGGTTATACCATCATACCATGAACAAACAGACTGGACTGTCAGGTTATACCATCATACCACGAACAAACAGAATGGATTGTCAAGTTATACCATCATATCATGAACAAACAGGCTGGACTCTCAGGTTATACCATCATATCATGAACAAACAGGCTGGACTGTCAGGTTATACCATCACACCACGATGCCATAGAAGAGGAGGTAACAATACCACTTTGGTGCGGCATCAATGCCAGGTAGTAACATTAACACCCAGTAACAATCACTATATCAATAATAGTAATATTAATAGCACCAGTAACAGTAACATTCACAGTACCAATGGGTCTCATTCACCAACCGTTAAAACCCACTTGTGCAGATTCCACAAAGATTCTGACATTCACCAATGTTTTCTTATTTTGGATTTGTTCTTAGCTAAGAACAGAATCAACGCACACACAAGAGAACCCTTATGCATGTTTGAGTGCTGACATGTTTGTGCCAAATAATTAGTTATTGCGTTTTCTTCAATTCTACAGTTTATTACTACTTTGTCATAAAATTTAGTCTCAACATTGAATCATTTCTACGTGCATTAACATCACGCCAAGCTTGAATATTTAGCTAGACACCATTAAGCATTGGGTTAAACTGACGTTTCTTATGAAGTTTACTTCCACCACAAATACCATCTATGAACTGTATGGGATTCATCATTATACTGTAAGAACATAGGTGCGAACAATTCTGCGGTTTAAGAGCATGTCATGTATATGACGTAGAATTTTCTAACCTTTCTCAAGAAAATATATAAGAAAAAAACTTAGGAAAATATTGGTGAATGAAGCCCAATGACTTTGAAACAGTTATACAAATTAGTGGTAGTAATGGTATCAGTAATAACATGAACCGACCTGAATAGCCCATGTCAGAACCAATAACATGAACAGTAATAACAACTATACCAGTGACAGTAACATGTACAGTACCAGTAACATGAACAGTAACAATCACTGTGACAGTAACGTACAGTACTGATAACATTAACAATAACAATAACTACACCAGTGACATTAACATGTACAGTACCAATAACATTAACAATAACTATACCAGTGACAGTAACATGCACATTACAAACAACATTAACAATCTCTATTCCAGTGACATTAACATGTACAGTACCAATAATATTAACAGTAAAAGGACTGATCAAGGCCAGTAGCAGTACTCACATGTATGCAATCCCTCCGAGGACAACAGATCCTGTGGGTAACCACCGTGGTGCCGGCCCAGGAGCTGGGACTGTTGGAAGGCCTGGTCCGCATGGAAGCGGCCCTGGTGGACGTTCATTTTGGACGGAGCGGGGAAAGCCTAGTCACCCTGACCTCTTTCTCACAGCCGGAGGGAGCCGGACAGACAGGGAGAGAGGCAGGTAGACACAGCGGGACCTTTGCTGTCAGTAGGCCCCAGTGTTGGACTGTTGGACTTTGCTCCAAAGTGGCGCTGCAATAAAACCCTGGCTGTCCGACTGGCACTCCTACCGCAGCCTGAGGGGAACCTATAGTTGGAGGAATTCCTGTGCAATAGGTCCAGTAGGTAGACAGACAGGCAGGCATGTAGGCAGGCAGGCAGGGAAGCAGGCAGATCAGCAACCGTTGTTAAACGGGTTAATCACTAAGTAACAAATGTCTCCTTACATTGTATGCGGTATATCAAAAAGAACCTAGTACATTCATCCACAATTGGTTTATTTGTAATTATTTGTCTGTCACCATTTGTTTTAGTAGCAAAAACCAACAAAGTCAGTTTATCCGATATTAGCATATTTTAAAGGAGCAAGCTTCAGTGATGACATACATTTCTGAACGTAGGGTTTTTGACTCTACCATACCATAATACTTGTTTTTTGCATTATGCTATTGCTTTGCTTGTGAGTTTTGGATCATTGTCCTGTTGCAAGATCCATGTTTGGTTCAGTTTTAGCTTTTTGACGGACAGCCTCACATTCTTCTCAAGACATCTCTGGTAAAACAGTGTATTCATGGTTACCTCAATTATGACAGGTTGGCCAGGCCATGAGGCAGCAAAGCAGCCCCAAACCATAATGCCACCATCTACATTCTCTATGAGCATCTTTTGTTCAGCTTCTGGGCTGAATGTTGTGGGACAACTTGTCCTATATAGATTGCCATTGGTCTGGAATTTTCTCCATTTGTAGATGATCTGTCAAACATTGGAATGATGTACTTCAAATTGCTTGGAAATGGCATTGTAACACCTTCCAGACTTATGGGCATCAATAACATTTCTTCTGAGTGCCTTGGACAGGACTTTTAATGCTGGCATGATGTGTTACCACACACCCATATGATTAAGACCAAACTGTACCAAGTTTTTAATCTTTATGGAAGGCTGGACCCTACCAAGTTAATCCTATTATATACATTTCGATCAAGATTCATGAGAACGTGACAACAAAAATACCAAGCAGACCCACTGTGAGCCCATAACGAATGTCTAACATTTTCACTAAACCCTTGGAAAACTCCTTAACAATCTACACCAGAGACTCAGTGCCATCCGTCACGAGTACATGAGGAGATGGGAAGCAATTTCAAGGATGAAAGGAACTTGAAATACTTAAATAAGATTTACATACTGTGAGACACAACAGCGTACTCTTAGTACAATTCAGCATGAGATGAGAATATAGTCAAGACACAAGTGTCTTGCACTGAACCTGAAACAATAAGCAACAAAACAAGGGGAACAGAGGGATACAAATCCCTGTCATGTACATATGAATGATAATTAGGGGGATGGAAACCCGGTGTGGGTAATGAGGAAGACATGACACTCCGGGAGTGGAGGATGAAGAGGGTGTTAGGTTGATGTCCAGGGGAGTGCAGGAAAGGGGCGTTGCATGGTGGCAGCTAGTAGACGGGCAAAACCAAGCACCGGAGCGGTGGGCAGAGGAGGCAGGCGTGACACAACCCTTTTCACTCCAATATTTTACAAATTCAAAGATATTTTCCTTCTTTACCAGGACTCAGGAAGAACTTGAGGAAATCCATGCCTAAACTCCATGAATGAGCAACTTGACTTTGCAATTCACTTTGACCCTTCCCAAATAGGTTCTTGACATGATGGCTATTTAAAAAAAAAAAAAAAACATCAATCTAGACAGATCTCCACAAGAAGCACATTGGTTGATTTAGATGAAGGATATGAAGCTGTGATTACTCCTAATGGGATCAGGCTTCACAAAAGGATTCATGGATAGGTGAGAAACACAGGGGGAAAGCCTTCAACCTTAAAGAAAAATCAAAGCAGAACGTGTCCCCTCACGCTTTACCCTGTACCCTTTTTAAGCATCCTCCACCTCCAAGAGACATTGTGGTTGGATCTATCCACCAGAGGGAAAGGAATCTTAACGGGAAAATGTTCCACACAGACTCTGCTCATTGTAGTTCGACGTACAAACATAACTCATTTACCCCCATAGGAAACAGAGATTGAAGATCAAAGGCCTAATTGGTTGTATTTCCACTAATGATGTGTAGTGGTCAAAAACCCAGTGTCTCAAAACTCGAATCAGTGAGAGTATTCAGCATCATACAGACAGGTAAGACCAAAAACCTAGTTTCTACTCATTTCGCACAAGGCAGAGACTCCATGAGCTCAGTGTCACGGAGAATTGCCTGTATAAGACCTTTCTCTTGGGACACGAATGCCTGATGAGGCAGGAGCGTTGAGTCTACAATAAAACCACCTGGGGGCATCAATAGCAGTCTGCCGTGTTATCCTTTGATTTGTTCAGGAATGCTCCTACAACACCAGAGACCTTCTGGATGTGCATAAGTTTGGCTACCATTGGACTAAAAAACTTGTAATCACTACCACAAAGGTGGCCACTGCTAAAATCAACTGTGGAATAATAATGTCTACTATGTTATAGAGTGGATATGTAGTCTACATACCCTTATTGAAAATACAGCTTTTGTTTATGTAAAGGCTAAAATCAAGACAAATCATGTCAGACATTTTTGCTTTTAGATATAATTATTTTTCACCTTTTTAGACATAATAATTGGTTATATCTTGTAACCATTAATATTTAGAAATTAAACAGTTGCCTTGCCTCTATTAAAGAATGGTTATAAAATTTATTTTTCTGCTATTTTTCACTACAAATTTGTCAAAACTGCTCAAATATTTTCCTTGGACTTATTTTATATATTACTAACATTCCTGTTTGTTCAGCTCACAGGTGTCAAACCGATTCCAAGGTGGGCTTAGAGTATGCTGGTTTTAGTTTTTTCTTTTAATTGGTGTCCAGTGGAGACCTAAACAGCCAGGAGAAGGTAGATCCTAACTAATTAGTGTCCTTATTAATCAATCAGATTCAAGGTAAGAGCGAAAACCTGTAGACACTTGGCCCTCCGTGCAACCGGTTTGACTCCTGTGGTTTAGATGTTTAAAGTCTCATTTATTTATCTCCGATAGTCCTTTTATCTCCGATAGTCCTAATATAATTAATCTCCCATAGTCCTTTTAAATCCAGGTGGCAGGTGAATTAATTCATAATGCTTGGTATCCCCACTCTGGATAGATTCCATTAGGAATAACACGTCACATTTGCACGCAGGCATCATGTGAATGGCAGGCCAGGTAGGACTCAATCACTCAACATAATAGATCTCCTCTCAGGTGATGAATGAGACGGCTGACGTCAGACGAGATAAGTGAGCAGTCCAAGGGTGATTCCTTATCTGAACTCCCCTCTATCGGAATATGTATTATGACATCCACGGACACCCTCAATGCGTCCCAAATGACACCCTATTTAATAGTGCACTAATTAAGTACTGCACAAGTGGTGTACTTTATAGGCGATAGGATGTCATTTGAGTCATTTGAGACTATTCGCCCTTGGGATTGCAGGACTATCATATCCATATTCTGTTTGAATCAAAGCCTTATATTCAGGGATAGGTAATCTAGGACTAGGTTATGTTGGTTTGGTGTTGGAAAGTAGCTAGGGGGATTATGGGCAAAAGAGGCCTAACCTGGCCTAACCACCGCAGATGTGTCGTCTGCACTGAGCAGGGTGAGTGCACACAAGGCTGCTGGTCCTGATGGAGTCCCCGGCTGTGTGCTCAGGGCATGTGCTGGGCAGGTCTTTACTGACATTTTCAACCTGTCACTGGTCCAGGCGGTTGTCCCAACATGCTTCAAGACCGCAACCAGTGCCAAAACAGTCGACTGCGTCTAGCCTGAATGACTTCCGACCTGTTGCACTCACCCCGATGATCATGAAGTGCTTCGAAAGACTAGTTCCACCTTAAGTCCTGCCTCCCCCCAAAACTGGATCCCTACCAGTTTGCCTACCTGTCGACTACAGAGGACGCCATCTCCACAGCTTTACACTCTGCCCTGACCCACCTGGACAAAACCAACACCTACAGTGGATATAAAAAGTCTACACACCCCTGTTAAAATGCCAGGTTATTGTGATGTAAAAGAATGAGACAAAGATAAATCATGTCAGAACTTTCTCCGCTTTTAATGAGACCTATAACGTGAACATTTCAATTGAAAAACAAACAGAAATCTTCGAGGGGGAAAAATGAAAAATAAAAACCTTACAATAACCTGGTTGCATAAGTGTGCACACCCTCTTATAACTGGGGATGTGGCTGTGTTCATAATTAACCAAATGTTTCTCCTTGAGCCCACAATATGAAAAATATGTTGTTTTGCCCTTGAGCAAGCTCTCAAGAATAATTTCTGCCATTAGTCACTCTAGGCTAATCATTTGTTTTTTGTGGGGTATATTTTCATGCATGTATGCAGTGTTGATAGAGACAGTGGGGAGAGATAGAGGAGATATATTCTTGGAGTGGGTATAATACCAATTGATCATCATTGATCAAAAAGCATTGTTGCTGACCATGTGCATCCCTTTATGGACACAGTCAACCCGTTTGCAAATGGATACTTCAAGTTTACTCCAACGGCCTGCACACTCCCCAGATCTCAATCCAATAGAGCACCTTTGGGATGTGGTGCAACTGGGCCGAAAAATCTGCAGGAACTGTGTGATGTTGTTGGGTTATGCTATTGGGAAAACATTCCAAAATCCCTATGGAATGTTTCCTGTGAATAATTCATGCTGATCTTGAGGCAAAAGGAAGTCCACAACACCTGATTTGTGCACCTAATAAAGTGACCACTGAGTGTCAGTGTATTGCACAATACATACTATACTTTGACCTGAAAACCATGCATGCTATATTAGTACGACATATTTGACAAGAGCTCCATTCCCTACATAGTACACTTCTTTTGAGAAGATCCCCATGGGACCTGGTGAGAAGTGGTGTACTATGGAGGGGATTGGGAGTCATTTAGAACTCAGACAAGGTCAGAGGCCTGGTCTTGTATTGCCACACAGTCCATCATCCTCCCTATGAAGTGCCCCTAACTATGAACCCCATTTCAGTGTGTGAGAAAAACCCTGACCTGGGCTTTGGCTCAGCGGACGAACACAGTCCACCCTTGTTCAAAACCACACAGACCTCACCGAAAGAGCATAGTCATTACATCTGTCTGCTTCAATGGAATAAACACAGTCACTTATTAGTTACCTCTCTTTGTCTCCATGGAAACACACTTAAACTTATTTTCTTATACATACAGTATACATTTTAAGTGTTTGTTAATTGTATTAAAATTCATTTTCTGCAATGTATTTACATTTGGTGTTTTAGTTATTATTTTCTAATAAATATAAGAATGTTTTTGTAAATTAACAGATGTTTTTTAAAGTCTTGTCACGTTTCTAACAATAAAACACTGTCTGACAAAATGGAAGTTGAAACTTTAATGGAGGACTCTTTGATATACAGACTCATTAATTCTTGGAGCCTTGTAAGATGTTATTATAACATTTGAACTACGTTGCCTGGTTGTTCTTGTGTTTCTGACAACACAGCTGATTTCTAGCTCACACTACAGTATTTATACAGATTTATTTTCTTATTTTCAAATACAGTCACAGACTGGGGGCTATCTACAAACTAACAGCCAAAACACCCCTACTTTCCAATGGAACACTGGGATTACCTGACAACATTAGATTTAACAAAAAAATGTTTTAATTTATGTTTGTTAATGGGTTGACGGGATTGTTAGCTAATTTGAGTGTTAATGCATACAGTGTTGTGATTGAGGCTCAAACTAGTTGCCCGTCCCAATACTGAGGGCTAGTGCTAGAATTTAAATACTCTCTTTTAAAAACCTCCTCCCGCACTACAAACCTGCTCCCCGGTTTAGAAGAAACCTCCTCATCCTTTAAACTCAAGAGCTCTTGTCCTACAGTTTTTTCCACCCTCGTCATTATGTCAACAGGTTCTGTCGCTAGACATCTATCCTGAATCTGTGAACAGCTTCTGCTTTTAGCCCCTCAACGATAAACACTTAGTAAGCTATAGTTTCAACAGTTTGAAGAATATTATAAATTGAGATTGTCATCTCTAATGTTATGTTGTGTCTTGTGTTTTCTGGGTTTTCCAACGTCTGGATTGGTAACAGCCTGTGGTCACATTTTACAGACACAACAAATTAGAAATTTTAATGCTCCGTTGTAACATTTGGCCTTATTTTTACTGTTTCTGTGCTTGGTGATCCCCTACAGTAATTACAAATTGTAGTTTTTTTGGCCAGATAGAATTGGTTGCTGTGGTCCCTGAGCATGATGACGACAATGCAACATGGTGGAAATGTCTTGTTCAGCAACATGTGGTTTTAACTACTAGCTCAGTCACTCCCCACCTCCAGGTACTCAGAAAGGATCAACCACACCCCAAATGTGAAAAGATAAAAGAGATGACTCAAATACGTTGGGTAGGACTTAAACATCAGCACAGACATCCGTTTGCTTTTCCAAACAGACAGAGACTGATGTATCTGAGTAGAATGGCTTGGGTCATAAAGCTCAGCATCTTACTGGCTGTTCTGATCAGAACCGTCCATACAGACCAGTACATAATAACAGAAGGGGGTTCCTTTAGCTTTGACATTCCTAATGATGTAGACTACTGTTTTTTTTCTCCAGATTATCAGTTGAAGGGAAGCTTTTGCTGTGGAACACTTCAGACACACTTGAGAATTCCACCCTGGCTTCAGAGTTTGGGGATCGATAGTGTAACTCAGTCTGACGAGGACCAGTACAGAATGGAGTGTTGGAAGGATGGCAGGATGTCAGAGCGGGATGCTGATCTCTTGGTCTGCAGGGATTCAGATAGAACAAAGACACAAAGACTGTATGCTAATCCAGGACAGACAGTACAGCTACAGTGTGTGGGTACAAAGGATGGTGACAACATGACATTCAGATGGTCTCATGTGGACCAACGCCAAAAAAGAAGAATACAGTTGTCTGAGAACAGAGCCTCACTGCTCATCACCTACACCTTTCTGGAGGGCTTGGATTCTTTTCTTTACACCTGTGTGGTACTGGAGGGACAGATTTGTTTGTTCACACAGGATTTTTTCTGTTACCCAAAGGGCACTATGTAGCTTTTTCAGTGGGAGAGGAGGCAGTACTGCCCTGCTTTAACCACGATAACCAGACAGAGGTACGGTGGAGGCTCGGATACATCATGCATTTGGTAAATCAGATGTACGTATCAGATGGAAGAACATCAGGAAACTACTCCCTGGTCATCCCATCACTGATGCTCAACCACTCAGGGGGGTATATCTGCTATGACCTGTTACAAGAAAGGGAAACTTTAATAAAAGGCTATGAACTCCTGGTGTGTCCCAAGTCCCAAGAACTCACAGAGTTCTTCTCAGAGGGAGAGGAGGTTGTTCTCAACTGTAACTCTAATCTCACTGAGTCGGACAGGGTGGTGTGGTACAGACAGACTGTACACGTGGACAATGCCATTTTAGACACAAACTAAGAACTAGCAAACTACCCTGAAGTCCTGGATGGGCGAATTAATGCATCTGATCCTCCGTCCTTTCTGGTTCTCTCTAACCTCTCACTGGCTGACAGTGGGGAGTACTGGTGTGCTGTCTTCTATGAAAGGGTGTGTGTCACAATAACTAAGACTGTCTTGGTGGAGTGGGACACCTTTGGCATCGACTCCATGTTCTACAGAGTTTACTCTTCACTGATGGGCTGTGCTCAGCTGGGGATGGTCTGTGTTCTGATCACTGTGAATCTGAAGACCAGGAGAAAAGACCAGGCTTCCCTGAAGACCAGGAGAACGGCAGCCCAGTGACAGAGTCAGAGGAGCGGAGTGGAGGAGGGAGAACAGTTATGAAGAAAGTGGAGAGAGGAGATGAAAGAGGAGAGGATTACAAAGAGAGAAAGAGATTTGAAAGAAGAATACAGGATTTTTACTGTATGCAGAAATGTGTTTACTGTCAGCCTAATGTAATAAATAAATAGACATAGTCATAGTAGGCTCTAAAAAGAAAAACGTATTGGCGGAACCTTTAAATGATCTTTGTTTAATTTGTATGGGAACCCCTAAAGGATCTTCAAGGATAATTTAAAGAACTCCTTACAATGGTTCCTAAAATAACCATTCTATCAAGAACACCCTCAATGGTCCATCCCGAATTGTTCTTCAAAATATTATTGGAGGAACCATTAAAAGGGGGTTCTTTGAAGAATCCTTTTAGGTGTTTCCCCAAAGTTCTTATTAGGGTGTAATCAGTGGGTTTTTAGTTATAATGGTATTAGGGCCATTCCGCCGAATCTGTGCCTTTTTTCTCCCCAGTACATTACATGCATAAATATGAATGAAAATTATCTGTTTAATACATTATATTATCAAGCAAAGTGTCCTGCACATTGTCCTAATTGTAATTTGAAGATATATCATGTAAAACCTCAATAAAAGCAATTGCGAAAACGATTGTCGGTGTTCCTGAGCCCATGCAGTGATGTCCACTACAGAATTGTGTCTGTTTGTAATGCAGTGCTGCCTGAGGGCCCGAAGATCACAGCCATCCAATATTGGTTTTCGGCCTGGTCCCTTGTGATGGCAATTCCATTTGGAAGTAGCTACAGAGACAAAATTCTCTTGGCACAATTAACAGTTTTATTACTTGCAAAGAATAAGAAAACACTTATACAAGAATGGGTGGTGTTAGATTCTGTCCATTTTTGATCCTTGAACAAAATTAATGCAACCAGTAGTCAGGGGAGAACCTTTATTTAGCATGAGTCCAAGATGTTGATCTTCCATAGTTCTTACATGTTCTCCAATAATTACAAAGTTAACACAGTCTTTTATGCCAATACACATAGGAGGCGGTCAGTGGTCATAGCCAACCATTACACAATCCATTATCCTCCAGCACATGCCCTCCAATATCTGGCTGTCTTCCAATCACACACATGTATTCTATATCCTAACCTTACAGGCCTGGTAGTGTCCCCTCTTGAGTTCCTGGCTCCACACGCTTATCAGGTTGTGTGGGGCCCCTCAATAGTGGATACCAACTGTTTGTGATACAGTACCTCATATAGCATAAGATAACAAAGTACCACTCCTCTAACAAGAGAATAGAACAAAAATACATGTGTATCATCGGGTTAAGACAGGCTTTCTCACAATGGTATGTTCCAACGTACGGTCCATGGGTCTATTCATAGTTTCTATGACAGTCACATGAAAAACTCCTATCAAGAGGTATGGACAGGGTATGTGGGAAGGGTGTGTGGGGCTCATCAATGACGGGCCCAGCACCACATTCCATCTAATGTCCTTTGCTCAGAGTTCGTCAGCACTTAATGTGTTGTGTTTAATGTGAGTTTCTCATGCCCATATTCTATCAGTGGGGACAAGAATTAGCATATTCATCCTGTGAAAACAACATATGTTCCTAATCTCTTCCTACCCTGTTGTGTGTCTTCCTCTATCCTGTCCTAAAACTCATTGATCTGTGTCTACCCCCATTCTGACAGAAGGTTTACATCTAGATCAACACCTCACTCTTCCTTTCCCACATTTACAACATTATCAACACCTCTGGCGTTCCTCTTCTGGCATTCCTCACAAGGAATCAGTAATTTTCCATGAAGCTCAATACTTAACTAGAAATATGCAATGTACAATCCATTAATGCACCAGTTCAGTAAAATTATATCTACACCCTTGCGTACAGACATTTCTCCGGATTATCTGAAACTTTTAAAGATATTATGTACCAAGATATTAAAGATACTATGTCACCATTTGGTGAGGGGATTGGTACCTGCGTACCTTGCTCATGGCCTATGTGGATTGCTATTAATAATATTACAGTGATGTTATTGTTGGTAGTATCATATACAGGATCATGTGATTGAAATGAGTTACCCCAGAGGAGCAGAACCTAATGCCAAGACATTGTATGTACTGTACATTGCTGTGCATAATTCTCTAATAAATGGTTTAACTAATACATGGCATTTTCTGTCTGAAGTATTATTATTGTTTAATTCATAAACACTGTAATATACACCGATCAGCCATAACATTATGACCACTGACAGGTGAAGTAAATAACACTGATAATCTTGTTATCATTGCACATGTCTGTGGGTAACACATCAAAGTTGATGATTTGGAAGCAGGAAAAATGGGCAAGAATAAGGATAAGGATCAGAGTGACTTTGACAAGGGCCCAACTGTGATGGCTAGATGACTGGGTCAGAGCATCTCCAAAACTGCAGCCCTTGTGGGGTGTTCCCGGTCTGTAGTGGTCAGTACCTATCAAAAGTGGTCCAAGGAAGGAAACGCGGTGAACCGGCGACAGGGTCATGGGTGGCCAAAGCTCATTGCTGCACATGGGGAGCGAAGGTTGGCCCATGTGGTCCGATCCAACAGACAAGCTACTGTAGCTCAAATTGCTGAAAATGTTAATGCTGGTACTGATTGAAAGGTGTCAGAACACACAGTGCATCTCAGTTTTTGTGTATGGGGCTGTGTAGCCACAGACCAGTCAGGGTGCCCATGCTGACCCCTGTCCACTGTCAAAAGTGCCTACAATGGGCACATGAGCATCAGAACTGGACCATGGAGCAATGGAAGAAGGTGGCCTGATCTGATGAATCATGTTTTCTTTTACATCACGTGGATGGCCGGGTGCGTGTGCGTCGCTTACCTGGAGAACACATGGCATCAGGATGCACTATGGGCAGAAGGCAAGCTGGCGGAGGCAGTGTGATGCTTTTGGCAATGTTCTGCTGGGAAACCTTGGGTCCTAGCATTCATGTGGATATTACTTTGACACGTACCACCTACCTGAACATTTTTGCAGACCATGTGCACCCTTTCATGGCAATGGTATTCCCTGATGGCATCGGCCTGTGGCAGGATAATGCGTCCTGCCACAAAGCAAAAATGGTTCAGGAATAGTTTGAGGAACACAACAACGAGTTCAAGGTGTTGACTTGGCCTCCAAATTCCCCAGAAATCAATCCAATCGAGCATCTGTGGGGTGTGCTGGACAAACAAGTCCGATCCATGCACAATACAGAGGCTCTCTGGATGTTTACTCTGCCAAAAACAAGAAAAAAAAATAGGAGAGGTGGATAGGTTAATTATTTAATGTTGGAATTGTTTTACCTAATTTTCTATTTTTTTAGGCCTCCTGTCAGACATTGTTTTTATTTATGGGTTCTAAATTGTGTCACAGGTAAGCACCGCAGACAGCACACTTTGCGCATTGCTCTTCCCAGCCCGCGTAGAAAGGAAGTTGGCCTTAAAAGGAGGAAGAGATGCGGGAGAGGGGGGTGTATGGATCACAAATGTTTGGCGTGGGTGCACGTGTCCGCGATGTACTACGACTAAAGACCTGTTATAGTGTGTCTTCTGTGAAGAGTAGAGCTTTAAAAGATCAAAGAATAAAATAAAATGGCCACCAGAGCCGCCTCTCCATTGTTCCTCAGAAGAATACCACAGTCACGGGTCTTAGAGTCGTCCTACCTTTCCCCCATACGGCGCCCTTGGCCCTAATGATCGCTGGTTATGTTCGCTGGGATAGAACATATTTGTCTGCGGGTGTTCACGATTGCAAACATGCCTGGAGTTTCTGCAATGTATCAGACTACTGCAGATTTAGTGTAAACGCGATAAGCTGCGGATATCTTCCTTTTTGAGAAAGAGCCATTTATTTTTCAACAATGTTTTGAATCAATGACAAAACATGAACACAATCCAAATAACAGAATAGGCTAACATGAGGTCCTGAGATTTTGGGTTATGTTCAGATAAAAAGTCAGATTCTGGAAGATCAAGGCTTATTGGATTATTTGGAATGACTGAATCTGACTGACCGTTAGCGTGTAATGTTAAGATGTAGCCCAATCATATTGAAGCAGAAAGCAATCGTTTAGAAACCCTTTCCAAATGCACTGTACATAACCCATAAGGTAAAATGCAAATTCTGTGTTTGGCCAGCTATGTAAACTCTGACATTGATTGATCCCGCAAAGGGTGTTCAGTTGGTTATATTCCTGTTTGTCTTCTAATGCCCAGCGCTTGACTTGGGATGAAATAAGTGCAGGAAATGCCAATAAGGCTTGTTAATGTTAATGAGGCTTGTTCTATTAAAGTAACCTATCACAGATGTCCCAGACCTACAATGACATGTAACATGTATCATTTAATTTGTTTGTATGTATGCTTATATTACCGATTTCTGTGTTTTAAAAATACAGAGCCATAAGCCTCTAAATTTGATAAAAGTATTCATCTTATTAATTATTATGTAACCGAGAAAGTTGATTTTAAAGTTATCTGCTATAAAACATTTCCTTAGTTTAACAACGCTCTGCCATTGTTGACTCTGTACAAATAGCTTGTCAATTCTCCAAAACATACTGTTTTCTAGATCACACCAAACATTAACAGGTATCCGCACACTTAGCTTGTTACGCTTCTGTCCATCACTTATTTTCAGAGTTGGAGAGTAACGGATTACAAGTAATCTGTTATATATAACTGATTAAAATCAGAAACTGTAATCCGTTACATTACCAACTAAAATATTGTAATCGGATTACAGATACTTTTGAAAAAAATTATGATTACTTTTGGATTACTTCAATTGAAAAAGATTAGGTGTGATAAATAATTACGACATGTTGCATGCTTGATTTTGTTTTTAAATGTTTTGAATGAAAACAACAAGCACCTGAGTTGTGTGTGATCATGATGCGAACAAAGGTGGGCGCGCATAACCAGATTAGTGACTGATGAAGCGCTAGTGTAATTTTGGTTAGTTGAGTGGCTGGTAAAAACAGAGTACAGTATATCTACGATAATATTAGCCGACCCATATAAAATGTGATTTAGTTATCTACTATCAACGCATCTTTTTGAGAACAATGATAGGCGACAAGTTTTTTTCAAGTTTCAAGGTTTATTTGTCAAATGCACCGGACAATGCCAGGAAGAATTCCACTGAACAACTCACACAGGAATTGTATAGAAGATTAGGCAAATATTTGTTAGATAGCTGTAACAAGACGCTGCCTTCAAGATAAAACATTATGTGGAATTTATCACGATATTTGAGGAGAAAGGGTGTGTTGGGAAGCACTCTGCCAAAGGATAATTGCATTTGATGTAGCCAACTCAACTCCGTCCATTCACGTAGGCCATGCGATTCTGCCTGCTTTGCATCTCAGACAATTGCGTTAATTGGTTAGCATTGGCTGCTGACGACTTTGACTTTAAGCTAAGAGTGCAGGTGTATAGTCACAGTTTATTTCTTTCATTTACATTCTGAAAATCCATCGCTGGTAGCCCTAATAATCGCAGGTTACGTTCGCGCGAGTAAAACGTATTTGTGTGCGGGTGTTCACGATTGCAAACGCGTTTTCTAATGCGTCTTAATATGAAAGTAATCTACAAGTAATCCGATTGTTTTACTGAGTTTGAGTTATCCAAAAGTTACGTTACTGATTACAAATGTGGATGGGTAACTTGCAACTGTAACGGATTTAAAAAGTAACCTACCCAACACTGCTTATTTTCTCAATGAAAGAAACAACATCAACAAATCCCATTGCAATAAAAATGTTTCTCTGATTTTTTTAATCTATTTTTAATCTATGATGCATTCTCTCTGAGGAACTTGATAGACCTTCCCATTTGATCTCACTTGTGTAGCAAGTGTAGCCTTTCATACTTTTCTTCATTTCAGGACACACCACATGACGAAATACTTCCCAGGCGTTGATATGGTGTTCAACCCCTATTGTCCTATTTGTATATTCAGTTCCTATGGCTAAACTGTACAGCTTCACTTTAGAAGCAGGGCAATCAAACACAAACCCCAACATACTCCCATTAGGCAGGTCATGATGATCCGTTAACAGGATTAAAGGCCAGGATGATACGTTAACAGCTTAAAGGACGGCACATAAGTTCTATACCAATTGAGGAAACGCTTCTTTGGAACATCATAGATTTCTGGTTCATATTCTCCCACTTTTCTATCCTCTATTCTCTGACCTGTTTCATAAGTCAGGACTACCAAAGGTGTATCACTCAATACCAAAGCCGTTGTTGCTCTCACTATTCACTCACTTTAAAATTCTATATTTTATACAGATCTTGAAACCATTGATCCAGAAGACCCTATGACTCTGTGGAACCATCCATGGTCAACCCCCCTTCTGGGGAAAGAGGGGGCAACTCATGATTACTACCCTTAGTCAATGCACAGACACCTTTTTAAACAATAAGTCCCTTTTAATACATAATTCCCTTAGACACCCTGAGAAGGTCATAAAGACCTAAAACCTCAAATCAGCCCGTAGGTCTCTTCCTAATGTGACAGAGGAAGCTTGACCCTATGAATCCACCCCTGTTCAACTCGCCTTCCAAAGGCATCTTGTGATCCTTAGTCAATGTACACCTTTCTAAACATATGTACAAAAAGACCATTTTAATACACAATTCCACTTTGGCATCTAGGATAAGGTCATAAACCCTGAATGACCTGTTCTAAATATAACTAGTCCGGAAATAACTTGACCGGTCGTAAAAACTAATCTGTATTAGTTGATATATTAGTTAATATATATCTATGACACTCGACCCTCCGTGGAACCAGTTTGACACCGCTGCTTTAGTGTATTCAGAATATGTTTGCACTGAAACCAGACATTTATTTAATTTCATCCATTTATTTGCCTAGTTGGAGCCATTGATCACAGTGCCTCTTACTCTGTGGACCTACTTGCAATGATCATTTTGCTCCAGTGGTTATTGCAATATATTGATGGAATTAGTAAAACACAGTTATGTTAACATTTCTCACCTACAAAAGATTTTCCTGTTGCTGCTTTTGTTTATATTTCATTGTCACATTTGACTTAGTAGTTATAAATGTGAAACTCCGCTCTGGCCGTGGGTTCGAGCCCCGGTCATGCCACTGTCGATTGTGGCCGGGGTGTCTGGTAGGGTGGTGTATATTGGGCTGGTGTCGCCTTGGTGTCGTCTTGGGGAAGGATTTCCTTGTGCCACCGCGTTCCAGCAACGTCTCTGGTGGGGCGGGTGCCTCTGACCTGGCCATGCATATAAGGTAATGTGAGCGAGCGTTTCCTCCAACGTCTTGGCTCACATTGACTTCATGGTTAAGGGAGGGGGTGTGAAGAAGCAGACCGGCTGATCAGACAGGTTTCGGAGGAAGCCTGTGGCGACCTACAACTCTCCTGACTCTGCAGAGACTGTTGTAGTGGTGGCACATGGTTGTACACTGGGGTTGGGAGAAAAAGGGGGTAAAATATAAAAATTAAAAAGAAAATAATAATAATGATAATATCTGAAATCTTATTAGCATATTGTTTACTATTTGTTTATTCTGATATTTGTCCAGTTACAAACTGTACTGCCTTGCAGTAAAAGTGTGTGACAAGGGTGGGAATGTTCAGTAATGATATTTATTGTCTGATTTCGAGCCAAAGGTTTATGCAGAGGCCTTGATGGATGGAAGGTGGAATCTGAGGACCCTTACTGTGGACACTACAATGTGTTTCAGTTTACCACTGTAGTGGGCAGACAGACCCAATCCAGATGTTTATGGAGAAAAATGAGAACGGACTCTGTGATTGATGTATAGAGTCATGTCGGAATTGACTGTGAGGTTTTTAATAGCTCAATTTCCAACTTAGTTTTCAGATGCCATAACTCTTGCAATTTTGTCCTCTCACTTGAGATTATGGGAGATGATGAACCCTAGGAACTTTGTCTAATTTAGCTGTAAGAAATGACCCATCAATGTGAAGAGGAGAAGTTGGGACATTTTCTGATGTCAATATCCACCTCCACTATTTGGTCTGTGTTTAATTCCAAGATATTTTGACTACAGTAGGTATACATACCTAATTCTCCAATTGCTTTTCTGTTCAATCAATATTGACACTACAGCTGCCTTTGGTGGATTCTATTGTTATGTGGCCTGCACATGAACATTGAAAAATGTTTTAAATTGGGAATGGGAATATGCTGTCACAGTTGAAGGAAGGCAGGACACGAGGAGCAGAGGTATAGCAGGGTAACATCCTTTTAATTGTAACAACAAAACAACAAAAGGAGAGGTAAACCGCGTACTAATGCACAACACAACTGGCACAAACAATGATCCACAACAGGAAGAGCAAAAAGGCTAACTTAAATAGGTTCCCCAATTAGAGTCAACGCGGGTGCCTAGAGGCACCTCTGCAGTCCGTCTCTGACTGTGGTCCCCAGGCACATAGAGACGCCTAGAGGCCCCCAGCTAGGACCTGAAACATGCTCCACTCATCATCAAAATCTTCATCTTTTGATGTGAAATAGAACAAGACCAAACATGGACATAAAGACCAACATTACAATTAAGTCAATCACTTACTGTTATTGTAAAAGTGGCCATAGTTCAAAATTAAAAATGTAGTTGTGTTATGTAAACATTGCACGAATATTGGAATAAAAATTAAAAGTTGGACCATTGAGAGTAGAGGGAAAAGCACACACCACACATGTTTGTAGATCTCTAGCACATATGGATAGTGAGCTGTTAAAAATTAGATGTTAAGAAAGATACGTTTCTGAAAAATCATTGAGATTGAAATGGAAAATATAAGGCGTGTACTGCTGACATGGAAGGTAAGTGAAAAACATGCAAGTGGTTTTAGATGTCCATGTCATCTGGATTGGAAGCTATTAGAAATAGTTAATGTGAATTAGGTAGAAGAGTTGTAATAATGCGTGTAATTTTAAAATAAATTCAAGATTATGAATTTGGAAAATATCAGAGGTGTACCTTTCAGAAAGGTGGTAAAGGAACACAACACACTTGTTTGTAGATCTCTAATTCATATGGATCTCCCCAGAGTGGCTCGATGATATTAAGGTCAGGAGACTGTGATGGCCGCTCCAGAACCTTCACCTTTTTCTGCTGTAACCGCTGGAGTGTCAACTTAGACTTTTGCTTAGGGTCATTGTCATGCTGGAAAGTCCAAGAGCATCCCATACGCTGCTTTCGTGCAGAAGAATGCAAATTATCTGATAGTATTTTCTAATAACATGCTGCAATCATCTTTCCATCAATTTTCACAAGATTTGCCGTGCCTTAAGAGCTCACACACATGGTTGTGACCATAAAGGTCACATGGTTGTGACCATAAAGTCTCACTCTAAATTGGTCTCGTCACTCCAAATTACGGTGTGCCAGAAGCTGTGAGGACAAGGTGTTCTCGGGCATATTGTAACTGGGCTTTTTTTGTGGCATTGGCACAGTAAAGGCTTCTTTCTGGCAACTCGAACATGCAGCCCATTTTTGTTTAAGTATCGTCGCATTGTGCTCTTTGAAACAACCACACTGTCTTTTTCCAGAGCAGCCTGTATTTCTCCTGAGGTTACCTGTGGGTTTTTCTTTGTATCCCAAACAATTCTTCTGGCAGTTTGGGCTGAAATCTTCCTTGGTCTACCTGACCTTGGCTTGGAATCAAGAGATCCCTGAATTTTCAACTTCTTAATAAATTTTTGAACAGTACTGACTGGCATTTGCAAGGCTTTGGATATCTTTTTATATCCTTTTCCATCTTTAAAAAGTTCCATTACCTTGTTAAGCAGGTCTTTTGACAGTTCTTTTCTGCTCCCCATGGCTCAGTATCTAGCCTGCTCAGTGCATCCATGTGAGAGCTAACAAACTCATATACAAAAGCAACAGGGTAAGGAAAAAATAACAGTAGAGGAACTCCTGGAGGCTATCAAATCTTTTGAGACTGGCAAGTCACCAGAGCTCGATGGCATTCCCACAGAAGTATATCTGCCGTTGTTCCCGTAATTCCTCACTCAGAGTCTTCCCCAGCTCAGAGACCAATTGTAACAGCTCGGCATGGGTTTGCTCCTTCCACACTGTAGTTCCTTTTTTAGAGGGCCAAAGTGAAGGCTCAGGAGAAGATGGTTACGGAGTGTGGAATCTTCTTGGGCTGACCCACTAGGCTCTCCTCTTTTCCACCTCTGGAAGGCCTCCCGTAGTCTGAGGATAAAAGCTCCCAGTGTTTCTCCTGCCCCCTGCTTAATATTAAAAAATCTGTAAGTCAGCCACTGACACACAGGCACCATATAAACCAGATAAAATCATAAGAATGTCCTTAGTGGTTTGTCTGTCTCTTTCTTCCAGTACCAGCACTTCCCGTTTTGCATCCCCCTCTAGAGCACTTAACAGGAAGTCCACATTTTGTTATTCCGACAGGCCCTGGGCCCGTAGGAGGGCCTTCATTCGGTCAGTCCAATCTCCATAGCTTGTTGCTCCCGTTTTGCCACTGAATTTATGGGCCCATGGTACTCCCATAAACCAAGACCAGGCCATGTTGTTAATCGATGGTGGTGGACCCACTTGTCCATCCATATTCTCTACTGCAAACCAGAATCCTGCCGACAACGCCAAAATTGAGGGTGTCACGTGAGGATTGCTGACTACGCCACCTAGGGTTTAAATAGAGGACCCTCTACTAATACGTTAACACTACAAGACACCCAGCTAGTTCTATTCTGGATTTTGCCACACACACAGACCAATGGATCAGTTGGAACAATTTATTAATAAATGTGTAAAAGTTCCTCAAAAAGATAGTGAGCAGAGTCTGTATCAAAAATGAAAAAAACTGAACATCCAGGATTACAGGGTCGAGGAAGCAGGGCTGTAGAAGTCGGTACTGTCTCTTTAGGGATAGGCACAACCTGGCAGAGGGCAGTGGGGCTCACGTAATGAAGTCACCGCCTTCCGCCTTGCGTCGCCGGGAAAGAGAGAACACCCAAGTTCGGCTTTTAACCAGGAATTAGTTTGAAGGAGCACATAGGACTCGCCTTATATCCAACAAATCGACATTTGTGTGATCTCCAGCGATCTACCGGCTGCACACCGCAGGCCGGGCTTTCCTCAAATCTGGGCAGGGCTATTCTTTCCGTCTTTCGTTTCCCTCGCTTCCCTAATGAGATTTCGTAAATCCTTTTATTTGCTTCTTGGCCAATCGTTGCATCCATTTCATTAGCTGCGTTAGTTGAGGGGAGATGAGGATCAGACGGAGTGAGTGGGTCGGACATAGAGAGCTGTCAAACTGCAGTAAACAAAGTCCATGCCACCAAAACAAAGCTCACGTGTACGAACCCAAAACAACTCATGTGACAACCGCACGCACCTAATACAGTGCCGCAAACATAAAACATGTTACATGTTAAAACACTGCAAATTCCAATAGATACAAACATTAACTCATAAGTACTGGGCAAAAATTAAATAATTGACTGATGAGAGATTGATCAAACTACAGTCTTAGTTGCCTTCCGTGACACTTACCTATAGTGACTAACAGCAGAAATTAAACGTGAGTGCTTGCTCAAGGGCACAACAACAGATATTTCATCTTATGGCTTTAAGGAGCAACTTTTAGGTTTCTGTCCCAATTCTCTGACCACCGAGCTACCCGCCACTCAATTATAATTCCTCTGAACTGTATCTAATGATCTGTTTTCCTCTGAGTTGCTGGAGGACTGAGGTATCAAAGTAGAGTTAGGTCACATGGTAAACTAACACAGATAAAAACAGGATGCTGATGTTTGTGGTCTGATCATTTTAAATATGTTAATAATATGAATCTGTTCATTCTTGCACAATATGTGGACCGAATCCTTCCTTATGTTTTTGTTTTAAACAAATCAACATGTTAGTGCTTCTACTTAGACCAACTGAGGGGTCTTGTGGTCAGTGTCCTCCCTTGATATCAGAGGTTCAGGGTCCCTAGCAGTTAACAAGGGGGAAGTGGAAATATTTTATCACAGAGATGGTAAAATATTTTGGACCTTGGATCCTTGAAGTGTTTTCTTCTGTAAAGTTGAGCAATCAACTAACATGACGAGACTCTTTGAAACACAGAACACAAAAGAATGTATTCATGTCACTGGGGAGGGGGGCCACATGGCCACCAGATAGAATCATGTCACAGTGGAGGAGCGTGCGTGTGGGGGGTGGACCCGAACATCACATATATGTAATATAATTATGTAGGGCGGGGGCACCTGTCTGTTCTTCTGCATGTTCTTCACTAAAAATGAACCAAGGCCAATGAGTCTTAGGTTGAAAAATTAAACATTGAAAAAGGTCCCACAGACCTGAACACCACACAAAGGTAAGAATATCTCCTATCTTTAACCTGTGTCTTCGTCAGTGAAGCCTGCCTGAAAATACACAGAGAAAGACCTCCTTGGGAAGGACTCGTCATTCTCATCAGTGGTTTACTTCACTGCTTTCTCAGGATTTGATTGACAGAACAACCCCAGGGGTGCACAAATTGGGCATGCATATTTTGGGCAGTGCGCACTTTGTGGGGCACCATTTGAACGTTAGTGCCTGTGGATCTTCCCCCGATACTCACGTCTCAAGAGTCAGAGGAAGATGATACTCAGATAGATGATCTCCTCACATTATCAGCCCATTTGTAAACAAATGTACAGCTGCTACTACTAACACTACTACTATTACTTCCCCTACTACTACCATTACTACTATTACTTCCACTACTACTACTACTACAACCACCAGTACTATTACTACTTTTTTATGACTAACTATGTTGAATTTCAGCAAAAACACAGACTATATAACGAGATTACCTCAGAAAATTACAATACTGTGATTATATAAATGTTACATCAGAATATTTAGGATATATAAAGATAAATTAAATGACACAGAAATAAGGAAAGACAGACAACAATACCAAACATTGTAATGCAATTATATTTAATCCAACAAATTATTTCAACATACATAACTACTTTAAAATGATGCAGAATGTAATGATTAAGTCTAAGTATTTAGAGAAAATTAAATGTAAATGTAATTTTTAACATGCCCCTTATAACGTAGACCTATACAAGCATACAGAAAAAGAAAAGTACTTTTTTGATGGTGGATCTGTTGTCTGGAGTGTCAGTGTGGTGAAGCTGGTGAGAATCATCATACTACAACTGACAGAAACTCTAGTAACACTGTACATCATACTACAACTGACAGAATCCATAGTATCACTGTACATCATACTACAACTGACAGAAACTCTAGTAACACTCTACATCATACTACAACTGACAGAAACTCTAGTAGCACTCTACATCATACTACAACTGACAGAAACTCTAGTAGCACGTACATCATATTACAACTGACAGAAACTCTAGTAACACTGTACATCATACCACAACTGACAGAAGTTCTAGCATCACTGTACATCATACTACAACTGACAGAAACTCTAGTAGCACGTACATCATATTACAACTGACAGAAACTCTAGTAACACAAATATAACAGTCTATGAATTTCAAGAATTGAGTAAGGAATATAATTACTTGAAAATAAAGTATCCATATTTTATGTGGCAATATGCTCTTATACATAACTTTCCCTCATTCTCTAACACGTCAGGTCTCAGTGGACCTGCTTATTGAAAAACTTTCAAACTTTCAGATTTATCTCATGTCTCTACTCCTATCTTTCCTCTCTCCCTCTTTATCATCTCTCACAACTGCTTTCTCACTTTCATTTCTCTTCATCAATCTCTTCTCTCTCCTCTTCCACTCTGCTGCTTCTCTGTCTCTGTGTCTGGTCTGCAGTCCTGATGGTCTTCAGGGAAGCCTGGTCTCTTCTGGTCTTCAGGTTTACAGTGATCAGAACACAGACCAT